>WTSP01000847.1:105010-165778 GCA_025331215.1 Actenoides lindsayi | reverse complement strand
CCTTGCTTTCCAAACATTGCCCTTGCTTTCCAAACATTGCCCTTGCTTTCCAAACATTGCCCTTGCTTTCCAAACATTGCCCTTGCTTTCCAAACATCATCTTGCTACTTTGTTACTGAGAAGTATGATAGTAAATCCTGAGCAGATCAGGGCTAGCCAGCTTCTTATTGATTACTCAGTGACAGGAGGAGACTTTCTTAGGAGTTTTTAAAACACTTTAATGAGGCTTTTGCCCTTTTTATGTGCTTTACAATCGTTTTTGTGTCCAGATTTATTTAAGTATTTATGCTTATTATCTGTTTAATAATGAACTTAGGTGTACTTATATTTCTGCCTCTGTAGTTGCATCCATTTTTCTAATTCTTTCAGCTCTGGCATATGCCTGCATGTCTGCTTTTATCCCCAAGTATCTGTATAACTTCTTTCTGAAGGATAATTCTCATGTTATTCAAGGTAAGTCTCTTTTTTTCTTTTTTTAGTTCTAAGAGAAGGAGAATGGGATATATAAATACACTTTTTCAAGTGATTGTAAATATGGGACACAATTAAGAGGCCCACTGCAGAAATACCCACCTATTTCTTTCAACTTTTTATTTTAGATAACTAAGAGCAATAGCTATGCAGGGAAAATGGGATCAAAATAAAACAGATAAAAATTGCAGCAGGAGAAAAAAAAAAATTAAACTGTGCACACACACACACAGAAATGTCCTGTGTAATATCCAAGATAAGAGTCAGTTGATCATACAAACTTGTAAAATAAAGTAGTCTTTTCAGTGTTAGGTTGTGAAGACCCACCCCTCAGGTGATCAAAATGATTGTTACAGGAACTGGTTTGACAATGAAAGAAAATTAAGAGGCATAGTACAAACTAGGGACTTCTCAGTAAATGGAAGTTATGGTGTTCAGAGAGTTAGGTATTTGGGGGGAATTTCTTCCTGAAGAGAGAATAATGCCATTCAGTGTATGCCTCGGGGTTCTCCAACCCCTGCCTTAATGTTCCATAGGTCAATCTTCAATAACTATATGGGTAACTTAGAGAAATTAAAACAACAGCCAGGAGGTAAATGTCTGTTCTACTTGAAAGTTCATTGTAAATTTAATGGAAACATGAAGGAGGAATTGTCTAGACCTGGAAAGCCACCTTGCCTTAGTCTGCATTGAAAAGATAATTTGTCCTGCAGTTTTTAAAAACCAAAAGATGCTGTTTGAAAAGCCATCAACAGTTTAAAAAAAGCAGATGGTAATGAATGGTTTTAATTGCAAGCAGTTCTGTTTACTGAACACTGGGGTTCAGCATGGCCTGCTGTCCTTCTGTTTCTTATAAAGAAATGCTTCTGTACATAACTTGCAAAACTCCTCAACTTAGACAATGGTGGCTGTCATTTTTTTGTCTTCAAAAAAGAGCAGGAAATTAGAGAACTGATAACAAAATATCATTAGACATAAAGGCAGTTACATATTGGATAACAGGAAGGGAGCTACATAAGGAGAGAACACAGTGATTAGGAGAGTTTATGTATGAAAGGCAAGAGTTAAGAGATGTTATGAACTGAATAAGCGAAGGAATAATTTGGAAAAACTGTTGAAGAGAACTTGTTTGCATCCTTTTGTCTGTGAAGAAAGAGTGTTTGCTAGAAAAAAAGGGGCAGTTAAAGGTCAAAAGATGAAAAGAATAATATATTATATCAGATGCTCTTGTGGAGACAACCACTTCAGACTTGAAGATTAATAGCTTGGTAAAGATTTTTCTCAAGGGGGTATACTTTTCCATAAAAAAATACTTGTGCTTTCTAGAGTTCCCTGATGTTATTCCTAAGGGTCTTAACAAAAACATGCATCAGCCAAAGTTAGAAATAGGTCAGTAGGATTCTGTGGACCAAAGTAGTGCAGGCATTCCTGAGCCCTGTGCAACATCTGGCATTCACAGGGACTTGGGGAGACTGGACCTTTCAGGATTCTTTCAGTGTTCTGAATGAATCCTTTCCGTATGCCAAACACCAGTGTGTCCAGTTGTAAAGGAAAATTCTGTGGAACAAAGCATTAAGAATCTGTCATTTATCTGCCTACTGCAATTTTAGCTTCTTAGCTTCTTTGTGTCTTCCACGTAGGGGGGAACAGGAGGAATCTTTTGAGCTGCAAAGTTCAACGTACCTCGTTTCTGACCTTGTCCTATACAATGAAGACAGGTGTTCTTTCTAAGCTTATTAGATGTATTTCCTTACATGAAATAGGAAGCAAGAGCAGTTAAAGGGGTTTGGGTATGGAGTGTCTAATTATGTAAAACAAAAATTCATGTAATAAAATTCCAGCCAACAATTGTCTGAAACCAAAGCGATACATTCTTGTGGAGATTTGTGTGTTTTCAATAGACCCTTAATTAACCATGTAATCCCACACAGCAATTATATTTAATGAGACTGGCTAGTCAAATAAAGGTGGTATTTATCAACCTGTAGTATATCTGTAGGGAACCATCCTGGGCACGAATCTTCATTAAAAAAACCAAAAGTGCTTCAGGGAAGCTAATTGTGAAATTGTTTTCATCAGCATCTGGCTGAATGTGTAGGAATGTGTAGGAATGACTGGTTTGCTGTACCTGACTTGTGATTACTGGCTCTTCCATGAAATTGCTGTAAGATGCACCTTAGAGATGCACTTTTTAAAAATTATCATCATACAGTGTGGTATGAATTTAAAGCATGGATTCAGTTATCTCCCTGACTTGTACGCATGTGAACAAGAATAACTTTGGCTTGAAACTGAGAAAAGGGGGATATGTGAGTAGCTCCAAAGTAGTCTGGCCTTGGTGATGCAAAACTCAGCATGTTTACCCACTTAACTCCTCAGCTGAGTGCTGCCAGAGCACGGTGATGTAACAGAGCTGCAGTTTCAGAGGGGAGAGGCTGGCACCCATAAGATACCAAAAACCTTCTAGGAGGGTTACCGTGCTGCGGCTTTGTCTTTGCAGCTTGAAGCAAAAGTTGTGAAATTCAAGGGATCTTAATTTTTATTGTGACTTACCTTTGAGCATTAGGCATCATGCCAATCACAATTTCCAGTAGGACTCTGGCTTGTTCCCTTGTGTTCTTGCAGTGAGGGCATTGTTTATCAGGCCTCCTGAGGCAGAATCAGCTTTTAAAACTTCTAGTCGAAATAGAATTAGTTCACAGAGTGATTGTTATTAACTTGCTGGCTTAACCTGAGAGGAGAGAACTTGAGTTAATCAAGATTTAAGTAAGACAGGAGCTTGTAAACAAATCAATGTTTCAACCCACTTCTAGTCTTAAATAAAGGTGTCTGTGCACAGAATTATCCCAGCATAGCCACTTCTGTGTTGCTTAGCAGTGGAACTGGACTTCAATTTTGCCACTCAAGGGATGAAGATGAAGTGAGTAATAGGCAGTTACTTGCTCTTTTCAAGAGTGAGGCTAGTGGGCATTTAGTCCTTACAAGAGACTTTAAAGGAAGCAATGGCAGCCCTGGGTAATTTGTGGAGCTGTCTGCACTTCGTGTTTGGAGGCTTATATTTGGGGATGGTAGTGTGTGGAGCATTGAGGTGTCAGCATGTTCTGATCTGGGAGCAGAGCTCACATTTTCTGTCTCTCTTCCTCCCCTCAACTAGCTGTCCAGGCCCTCATTGCTCTTTTTTTGGAAGCATGGAGGAAAAGGAGTTGCCATCTGTTTCAAAACTGCAGTGTTACTTCATCTTCCTTCTGACAAAGCATATGATAGTATGGACAAAGCTGGGAGAGGGGACAGACAGAGAATGAGACATCTGTCAGGGTCTGTGTTCTGCTGTCTACTCTCTTGCAATTGAAAGCAAGTGTTATTTAGACAACTTAGTGAAATTGTACCCATCAGCCTAATGTGCTATGTAATAAAATTTATCTTTTACAATAAGTATTTCTCCTTAGAATTTAGAGTATAAACGTTGTATATCACTAGAACAGTTTGGGTCTTAGAAATCCTGGGAACAGCCTTGTTGCAGTTTGCTTCCATCGATATCTTGTGGCTCATACTCATGCTGTCAAGTCTTTAACTTTGCACGTCAAACGTATGTCACAACCATAATAGGAACCTTGAAAATCCAAACTGAGACATACTAAGGAAGAGAAATGAAACATCTGCTCCTCTGTATTGAACATATTGGTGACAAGAAGGACAATAGTGGTATTCACTTGCTGTTTTATTGTAGATTTTAAAAAATAAAAACTAAAACAAAGTAATGTTCTTCCTTTTCTACAGCTGTGTTGTGAGGTAGCAGCGTGTGGTAGCTTGTGGTTTACACTGTGATCTTGAATTTGCTTCTTGTTTCAGAATACCTGACAGTGTTTTCCCAGATGATTGCATTCCATGATCCAGAGCTGAGTAACCACCTCAATGAAATTGGGTTTATTCCAGATGTAAGTGCTAAGGGTTCTTATTGTTCAAATGAAGTATAAAATAGAAAATAAGGGCAGCTAGAATGAGATGCCTTTCCGAGCTGTTTCAGTAGCAGTTTGACATGAGTGAAAGTTAATATATGCTTTCATTTCTAAAGGTGTTTTTAATACCATCATTTGATTATGAGTGATATAAATTTAAAAGATACTGTAGCATTAACATGTGCAGAAGAGAAGGCCAGTGTATTGCACTATAAAGAGAGACGTTTGAGAAGGCTGCATGTATTGCTGGGGTGGGAGGGAGGGTGGGAGGAAGATGAAGGGAATGTGGGGAGAAGGTAGAACATTCCATTTGTAGAAAGTGTAAATATTTTTGTGAGGATAAACGGCATAGGTAAGAGCAGTATATAAGTTCCTGAAGGAGAATCAGTTTTGAAGCATCACTATGTAAATGCACTTGATATTAGTTTGTTAAAGCCTGTGGTTGACCAAAGCTATTCCTCTGTGTGTTTTGTCCATGTTACTAGTTCCCACTGAAGAGGTAGAGATGAAACTTCCCTGACCATCTCCCTGGTCCCCATTTCTGCTACTAACCTACACGAAAGCTCTGCAGAAACCCATCCTGGGTGTTTAGCTGATCTTTCAGCAGCTCCTAGTGTCCACTTAGACAGTTACAGTCCTCTACTGAACGTTTTCAAGGTGCAGGTCAGATAGAATAGTTTAAAATCACCTGGTTTTTTTCATATTTTAAGTGTTGTGTTGTGCTAGCCATTGGACAGCACATCTTCAAATGAGAGCCTTGTCTCTGTTACGGTCTAAAGATAATTAGGTAATGTAGTAAATAATTAAAATCAGAGGTGTATTTGTGTTAAAAACCAAAACAAAGAGAGAGGTGATTTTTGTACCTGTAATAAGATAGCACAGGACCTATCAAGGTGAAGGATGTGCACCATAGTAATGAGATCTGAACCAGAGTTTCGTGCTTGAGTACTAATCCTATCAGAGTAAACCCTGATTAATCTTTCATCATTGCAACGCAGGCTCTGCTACAGGGAAGATTGTGTTTCCTGGCACCTTTCTCATTTGCTTTGGGTCACATAGCTCTCAGAATATTGAACACTGCTGAAGCTTGAGTAGTTGTGAATATTGTTAGCTGATGTGGTGCCTGGATTAAGTACATTGCAGTGGCTATGTGATTTACATGTTAAAAAAAAAAGAGAAGAATGTGACGCCCTTTCTGAACCCTTCCTGTTGTCATTTCAGCTGGTGCCTGCCTATAGTGTGCAGAAAGCAGGTTTGCATGGCAGACAAAGAGCTGTCCAGGGCAGGGTTTGTAGCATATTCTCCTCGAGCAGATGGGCTACTTGCTGTTGAAGGTGGAATCCTTGCCCATGTTGCCACTGCTCGTGGTAGTTCCTTTAATCTTTTAAGTGTGACTACAGCTTTGAGAAGGAAAGGCTCCAGCATAGTCTTGAACACTGAAAATAGTATGGGACAGATGCCAGAGCATCATTTTTTTTGTTACCTATCTATAAATTATCTTTATAATGGTGAAGACATGACAGTTTACCAGTTTAAAATAACAGACTGCACTCTATGTCAGATAGTCAGGTGAGGGTTCTTCTGCAAAAACTGCAAGAATAATGATTGCTCTTACTGTGTTTGTTAGTTTTTCAACTATAGGTATATAACCTTAAACTCAGCTCTGTGATTCTGTGAGGTCTGGAGGGTGAACTTTCTTAGAGGTTTTTGAATTTTCTTAGAGGTTTTGGGTAAACTGAGGTGTTACACATTCATAATGAATAAGAACTCGCGAAGAATATTGGTATTTTTACTGTTTTGAAAACCCAGACCTTCAGTTTTAAATAATTTATGTGCATTGCTTCACTGTAGCTGCCTTTTGGCATTCATAAGGTGCACCTGGATCATACAGGACAGCCACTTTATTCTTACAGCCTTTTCACAGAGAAAGAAGCTTGCGTGTGCCTTTTAATGCTCTCTACCATTCCCACCAACAAACGCTCATTTTCACTTTGCTGTTCCTTTTAAAATATCTTTAGAATCAATATCCCCTGAGCCTATATTTCTTTAAACTAAGATTTACAACTGAAATCTCAGTCTTCTGTAGATGCAAGTGTGCGAAGCTCTCTTCTTCGCCAGGAAGAAGAGGGGAACAGTCAGTACTGAAACAATCCAGGCAGTAACAAAATCCTCATGTAAAAGGTTTCATCAAGATTTGAGCCCATATCTCTAAGGTCTCTGAAGGTTTAATGAGATGCACTGTAACCATGGGCAAGTAAACATCTTCATCCTGTTGAAAAACAATGGATTGCATCTCCAAGCTCAAGTACTGAGCAGAATTTGCCATAATGGAGCACTGTTGGAAAGGAAGCTTCAGCCAGGAGTAATGTGGGGAATGGTAAGGTGGAGAATGAACCCAAGTGTAAGGATAAGAGATTTCAACTGTAACTAAAAAAAAAAAACCTGTGCATTTTTTCAGATTGTTTGAACTGCTGTGAGGGGACTGCTCTGTTCCTTATGTATAAGAAATGTCCAGGTCCTTACTTAAAAGCACAAAAGACCTCGCATTTTTCTAGTAAAGGAAGATTATAATTACGTAGAGAGTCTCACTCTAAAAAAAATGAAATACTCATTTTTACAGGCTCTTATTTCCAAGTAACTTATTCTCAGGCTGTTCCAGCAGTGCAGATGCTCCTTTGAGGAAACATTAGGCGTGTTCCCAGCTACAGAGAGTTGTGTGTCAATAAAAAGCACAACCCCATTATGTTTCAGATTTCAGTAGTGAAAACCAGCAGGTTGTTGGTACAGAAGGGGGGCAGGAAGCCGTTCCAGCCTCTGGTTGCTAGAGGGCACTATTTACTAAGGATATTTTAAAAGCACAGTCGTTAAACTGAAAGGATTTGGTAGCCCATTTACCTGAGGACTTCAAGTCAGTGCAGGTTTTCTTTTGTCCTTGTTTTCCAATTTGAGTTGCAGTTTGCAATAACAACACCAATGTGTGGCTTTTCTTTGCTTGCTTATTAATTGGAATCAGGTTTACCAGGGCCTCCTTGTCTTAGAACCTGAAAATCAGAAGGAAAAAATCCCTTCAAGAAAAACTTGCCTACTTAAATAATCTGACCTGCTTTTCATGTCATTGTTGATAGGTTTGGTGAGGATGGTTTAGAGCAAAGTGGTGCTTTGCCTTGAGGTTACCTTTTCAAAATTTGAGATTTCCAATTTTATGTATTTTCTTGTATACTTCTAGATAGATACAGGACAGAGATATTTGTGAAATTAGGAGGAAGTGTGTCTTCTTTAATCAAATGTATGAGAAGGAAGAGAGAATTGCTTTTTAAATAGCAAGGAAGTAATTAGTTCCAATGACGTCTGCATAATATGTACCTCCAAGGAAAGAGGAACCTCAGGCCATTAGGAATGCTTACTTCCCTGCTGTGTGGAAAGCAAGATATTGCATGCAAGCAAGCAAGTAAACAGGTATTAGCTGATCACAACCACTGTTTAAGGGGATATTTCAGGGAACAGGGCATGTTGTTATTCAGTAGAAAGCTGTCTGTTGAGGGCAACAAGAACAATTTCATTCTCAAAAGCATATAGTGTGAGTTACTAACACCTTAAGCATTTATCTTGTTCTACTGTGGTCTTCAAGGGCAGGTGTCATCTGAAGAATTTGAGGCTGCTTCAGCACTTAAACTGCCACAAGACTGCTCAAGAACTTGTGCTGGTGCAAGGGCTGCAGAAAACTTTCAGTTTCTGTGAACTTTCATATTCATGACATCATATAGAGAAAATTCAGTACGCATGAGCTAAGCCTTTATGACACCTTAAGAGTTTAATTTTCCATGAAGTATTTAGCATGTTGTATGGTAAATACAATGAAGCATTTAGCAACAGAATCTATTTTTCTTGAAACACTGAACTGCACAGAAAATCCCCACAAATTAGGAATGCAGTGAGGCTGTAATTGTTAAATGTTATTCAGTTGCATAGCTCATGTGCTCTGTTTTCCACTTCTGAAGATTTACAGTTACACATAAAGCTTAATATATTACTTCTTAGCTCATAAAAAGTGCAAATTAGTCCTCCTATTAAGCTTTCCCTAGAAGTAAGCAAATGAGAAGCAGAAAGCATAATCGATATTACGTTAATAAATTACTTCTTATTCCATAAACTCTTAACTGGGTTATGGCAGTGACTCAGTGGTGCACACATTTGCTGAAAAGCTCTCTAGCACTGCTCGCTCTAAATTTTATTCCTAGGTCTTTATCTGAGCATCTGATAGTATCTCAATACTGCCCATAAAACTAAAAAAGCTGCAATAACTGAACTGTTCACTGCTTTCAATATTCAGGAGGCTTTTATAAAGCTTGGTCTCCAACCTGCCGATTGATTTTTAGAGTTCAAAAACCAAAGCAAGCCCATTTCTATCACCATTTTCACCCAATAAAACATTTGTGCTATTTCTCTAAATCTGTCTCGTTGCCATTCACTGACAAAGACATATTTTAACAAATACTTAATTAGTAGGAGAAAAAGGTAGATATGGTTAAATTTTCTGTTGGAAATTGTGATTTGCACTTCTAATTCTTTATATAGAACCAATTTTTTTCCACGGTGAAAGATACCTTGAATCAGGTTGGTTTATGCATGTTCAGCCATCCCTCGCTGATTTTTACTTCATGGTCTATGTCTGTGTGAGGTGAGAACTCTTAACAGTTTAACAGAGCAGATTTTTGAGTTCTTTAAGACTTTGGGGATTATTTCTTGCAAACGGAAGCCTAGTGAGGGTGGTGGTTGTTCTGTTACTGTGTTCAGGACAGTGTCACAAACCAGTAGTTTGAAGGAGATGAGAACGGGGGCCTGGGGGAGGAAAAACTGTGGGGCTCAAAGTGATGTGGTAGTGGCTCTGCCACTGCAGCTATTTCTCACTTTAAATCTATTCATGCCAAACTAGGTAATTTTTAATGTAGTAGACAACTGTCACAAACAACTTCAGCTCTTAAAAACCTTTTTTGTTCTCTTTCCCCCCATCACTGCCTTCTGCAGCTTTATGCCATTCCTTGGTTTCTTACAATGTTTACACGTGAGTATGCATTCTTTTTCTCTGATTAAATGTTCTTATACTTCTTAAGCATAGTTTTTCTCAATTTTTCAGCTCAAATCTTCCTAATTGGTGTGATGTGTCTATCATTTGGTAGCTTGCTTGTAATTTGCAAACACGTGTGTTGTGGTTTGAGTCTCAACAGTGCCTGTCATGTAGTTTCTACCCTGATTTGACAATAATAAGCCTTTTCTATTTTTCTTCTTATATTTTTTATATTTTCTTCTTCTTATATTTTTTTAATATAAGTATTATATTAAATTAGAACTGGATTATTTCATGCATGCAGTATTTAAGGAGCATGCAAAGGAAGCTGTTACCTACTGGAAAAAGATATATTAATAGTTAAAAATAGTTTAAAGGAACAAAACCAAACCTTACCATGTTCCCCTGCACTTACCCAAATAATGTAAAAAAGAGAGTAACTGTTTTTTGAAGACCAACAAAACAAGCTTTTTTTATTTTTCTTTGATACCTTGCTATTCTACTAGCACTAGTTTTCTCTGATATCTATGTGTGCGTGTTAGGAGCAAAAAGAGCTTTACAATTTGGTGAGCTTTTAACAAAAGAGGACAAAGTTAATAAAGCAAGTCTAGAAATCAATTTAAAATCAAATATCTCTGATTTTTATGTTTTCTTTACTTGTTTGGGTTTTTTTCGTGTCAACATTGACAGGCTTTGATTTTAGGGGGAAAAAAAAAAGGATGAAAAGAGCTGAAGGATTACTTCTCTGAAATGTCAAAGAATTTAATAAGAAAAGATTCTCACTGGCAGTTTCTAAAGATCTTGACTGTAAAGTGCTGGTTCTTGCAGTTGTCCATTCTTCTAAAACTTTGCTAAGAATCACCACCTTGGGAAAACCAAGGAGATGGTTTCCTTGGCACTGGATTGCAATAAAATGCCAGGATTATGTCATTGAAGGATAGTTTATCTTAGGAGAGCCACCTACAGCTTCGTATCTAAAATGTTGCTGATTTTAATGGACTTTTTTCTTTGTCTTTCCTTTATTCTGCCTTTTTAAATTTTTTTTTCACTATTCTTCTCAATTTCTTGTCTAATTTTAAGTAGTTGAGCTGATTAATGTCTTCCTACTATTGGAAAAACTGATATGCAGAACTGCATTATACCAAAATAAAAATGAACTGCCTAATTTTGTCTGTTTGAAATTTTAAAACCTGCACGTTTTGAAGTATTTAATAATGAAAGAAAGCACTGATGATTTCGAGAATAATCAACTCCTATCAAAATAAATGGGTTTCTAAATAGATTGAGTCCTTTTTTGTGCTCCTAAATAAAAAGACATCACCATAAAATGGGAGAGGAAGAAAGTATATAGGCAACTCCTTAAGAGAGTATGTGCGTGCCTGCGTGTTTTTTATCAACTTGTATGCTTATAGCTTGATTTATTATTACCATTGTGTTTGTTCATCATGCAGATGTCTTTCCTTTGCACAAAATTTTTCACTTGTGGGATACGTTACTGCTTGGAAATTCCTCCTTCCCCTTCTGTATTGGAGTTGCAATACTTCAGCAACTGAGGGATCGTCTTCTGGCTAACGGATTCAATGAGTGCATTCTCCTTTTCTCAGACTTGCCAGGTACAGAATGAACCTCTTTCTTCCCTCTTTCTCTGTCTTCCCCAGTGTGTTGCTGAAGAAAGTATGTGCTTGCATGTGAATATATACTACAAATCTCAGTATCTTGCATAGATAGGCCATTTCTACTTGAATTGTTATCTTCATAACACACTCTGCTACAGAACACTTCATCTGGATACATGCCTTGAACGTCTCTGTTCTGGGTTAAGACAAGAGATCAACAAGTTATTTTTCTTCTCTTTGGACACTGCATATGATTTCATTGCCTAAAAACAAAAGTCCTTCTTTTCCCAGTGTTTCTTGAGCCCTGATGCAGATGCACACGGAGCCCTGACATCCTTTCACCAAGCAAGGGCCTGGACCGTTTAATTTTTGACACACTAACCACTGTTTGTGGGTGTTCAGGCTCAAGAATAGTTTGAATTGTTGTCTTTCTAACAGCAAGACAACTGTCACATGTACACTGAAAAATGGCAGTCTCATCCAGAGGCAGTAAACAATACTGACCGTGGAAAACTGTCTAGAGAACTTTTTTTTTATTTTAAGATACTGAAAGAATTGTAGAGTAATGTGCTCTCAGACAAGGTCACCTGTCAGTGCATCATTGAAGTTACTGAGCTTTCTTACAGCTGTGCAGCATGAAATCTGTCTGAAGACATAGTACTACAGTTTGTGCCTTTGCTTCTGCATCCAGCCATTTTTCTAGCCGAGCACAACTTCTGTACACCTTCTGTATTCCATAAAAAATAGGATGGCTCCTTGATTGGCAGCACTTGTCCTCCTGACAGCTCTTGAAAGATGCACACCTTGCATCTCTGAAGATCAAAGACTTGTATTTTATTAACTGAATAGTTTTTAAATTAATGCCTTTGAATTTTTGTTGCAAGATGCACTGAAAGAGAGGCTGGTGTGTGTAAATAAGAGCAAATTATCATCCACAAAACAATGAAATAGCACAATTATCCCGTAATATGTGAAACAAATGGTATAAAAGGAATAATTTTGCATTGACCTTTTCATTTATAGTAACCTCCCAGCAGTAATGGATACAGAGATGTTGGATAGAAATGTCACTTCTCATGCTAAATTTGTCCTTAGGCAAATATCCAGGCTTAGTGTATCTTTTTTGTATGTCATCAGAAAAGAAGAAGTTTATAGCCTTTCACCTCAGTTTCTTCTGAGAATCAGGAGATCAAACTGCCTGACCTGTTCAGCTTCCCTGCTTTTATAACACAGAGGTTTTTCTGGCCTATTTATGTGGCTGTGTGGTGAAAGCTAATGTTGCCTGGCAGGGTAGTAATAAAACATTTGTGATGGAGAGGTCAAACCAAGCCCATAATTCTGGGCTGTTTCCAAAATGCAGAAGCAGTTTATTTTGGCCAAATTTCTTAACTGGTGTCCTGTTACCCAAGCAAAGGGCCCTGGAATTGATTAACTGCACACAAAGACTTGGTCTGTGTACATTTTTGTTAAGAATGAACCATTTGTGTTACGTTTTTCTCTCTTATTTGCTTTCACTTGCTGAAGACAATGTATGCATGTCTGGTTTTGCTGTAAAAATAAAAAATTCTATCTGCTTTTGTCACAGGTGAATTGCCTTCCACCGATGCTTTGTTTTTAACATGTTTCAAGTGCAGCCTGCTTCTCTCCTGTATCTATAATAACAAACACTAAACATAAGTAGCTTAAAAAGTAGGATTGTCAGGCTGCACCATCCTTTTCAGTTGAGGCTGTTGACAAGGCGAGGCAGGAGCTTGGTAGGGAGTGATAATTCAGTAGGAACAGAGCAAAATTAATGACATCTTAAAGCAACCAGAAAATTTAGTTCAGAGGAGCAAAATATTTCAATAGGCTTAATATTGGGACGGGGCCGTGGCAAAACCAAGGTATTACTGTTAGATCACTTTTTATTTACTCCCCCCCTCCCCCAGCTGTTTTCAATTCCTGTTTTATTTGCATATTTAGAAATCTCAGGAAAAGTCTTTTAGATGCCAAGTAATGGAGTAATTAGTTGGTGCCACAGAATTGTTTCCTGCAAGGCTTGATTGCTGCTTGACTGTGAAACACTTGAGCTCGGAACTCCTAAACCCCGTGTTTTAAACTGAAACTTGGGATTTTTAATTCCTGAGTACCGGGTGCCAACTTTGGCTTTTTGAAATGCAGGTGCTCTGTGCTTTTTGAAAACCAGACTGCTTGAAGTCATACTAAATTCTGAATAAGAGCTTACTTTTATAGTATTTATGTTATGTTTGAAGTTAGACTTAAATTTTTTCAGTGCACGCTTCACAGTTAATGACACCACGCTGTGTTGGCACGTTTTCCGTAGGGATTTGCCAGCAAAATAACTTGTGTGAATAAAACTGGAAGGCACGTGCTTTTTAAACCACAAAGAACCCCAGTGTTGGGACCTTGGAGAGCACAGAAATGTTGTGTGTACATCTCCAGGAGTGAGCAGGCCCTCTCTGTCCTTTCTAAATGTTGCTGTGCCATTCTTGTTTACGCCTTGACTTACTTAGCCTGCTCTCAGAAGGATGGTCTTCCATGTTATTAGCATGTGACAAGTCATCTGTCGTCCTGGTCCTTCTCAAGGATCTAGGCACTGGCTTGATGTATTTACATTTCTGATAGATCTACAGTATGTTTTTATGTGTAAGTTGTAGTGGTTTCTGGCTCGTGACACAGTTACATGGGAGCAGGAAGAGTACCAGCAGGATCAATACTGCGTGAATTCAAAAGTCTTGGTGCAATAACAAAAGATGGACATTTAATAGGAGACTGACTCATTTGTACTCTATCTGAGAGGGCATGGCAAAAAACTGGAATTGAAGTAGCACAGCAGACCCTTACTTATTAGCTGAAAGGAGGAGAAAAGATCTTATCCAACAAGGCTGGAAAAGAAATTGAATTGCGTTTTAGTTACTGACAGGAAGTGATTTTTTTTTATTTTTTTTTTTTAAACCAGAATTTCAAACACAGGGCAAAGACTTAAAGATAACTCAAGTGTAGAGCTTGTTCATGCAATGTGACTAATAAATATTCTCTAAATATTTACACCAGTTTAATGTTGTCATAAGCTCCAGCATCACAGCTTATTTTAGGATGCTTCCCAGCTGATGAGTATCTGCTTTCCTCCCAAGCTCAGTAGTATTTTGTCACACGTGACACTTTACTCTTCAGCCAGAATGTTTCATTGTGCATGTCTGGTTGGGTTTTGGACTCTCTTTTTTCTTATTATAATTTTTTCAAGGAAAAAAAAACGCTCCAAAACAAATCCATTGCATTTGCCATCAAGCAAAAATTAGAGTTGAACTGTTTTTTGCCTACCAGGTAACGTGTAGCTGTGTCAGAATGGCAGGCCACACAACGGTCCTCAGCTAAAAGCTTTCATTCTGGCTCTCAGCAGTATTTAACTGACAAAGAAGACGTTCAGTTGATCCAAAAAACCTGATGTCCAGATGCTGCATGAAATGTACTTTTGACGTGCTGAATATATGTCCACTTAAGAGTCAGTAATCTGACTTGCGAAGACATTTAATGAAGATGCTTTAAAATGACTAGGCTGCGATTATATTCCTGTCTTTGCACTGGTTAAAGTTCCATTACGCTTCTTTTAAACAGCTTCTTGTATTTCCATACATAACCGAGGATAAAATTAATGCTCAAAACGTCTTTGCTAGTTTTTCACTAAAAATTCTGGGGGGGTTTGAGTGGGAAAACGGTTTTGGAAACTATGTGCCTTTTCAGGGAGGAACGGAAGACAGAGGTACGGGCAGATACAGGTATATTTAGCGGTGTCGTAGCTAAGTGAATTGGCTTAACTGGTTTTTATCCTTTTTTTTCATGCTCGCGTTTCTCGCTCTTTCGTTGAAATCCCCGGTCAGAGATTGACATTGAGCGTTGCGTTCGTGAGTCAATCAGCCTGTTCCGCTGGACCCCCAAGAGCGCCACGTACAGGCAGTACGCACAGCCCCCGCGGCCGGCCAGCGACAGCAACGGCACGGGCGCCGTCTCCTGCCTTTCAGCAGACTACCAGGAAGCGCCTCGCAGTGACCTAGTAAGTGAGACCTGGGAATTGGAGGGGGGGGAAGAATTGTTCAGGTTGCGTGTCTCCCCTACCCAGGTGAGTTTGTTGGGTTGGTTTTGCTTCGAGCTTCAGCGGGAAGAAAACACTCGCCGAACCTTAGTTACTGGCGTTTCGTTTCCCAGCACAGGGGTTTGACACATTCATCAGATGCTCTGATTTGCTTGTCAGCTATTCATTTCCATGAACAATCAAATGCACTGAATGAGAATTAACTGAAAGGTTCCGGGGTTTGTTGAGGGATTTTTTGTTTTGTTTTGGTTTTTTTTGTTGTTGTTGGTATGTTTTTTTTTTAACTTTACTGCTTTGAACTTCAGCTTTTGATGTGCATGCCAATAAAATTATTTTTTTTTCTTGTGCCCGTTTTCTGCCTCTCCCAACCTCTGCTCCTTTGGTTCTGTGGTGTTTGTTACCACAACAGACCGATGACCGTGACTCACCTGCAGAACTACAAACAGGCTGTGCCTTAGGAGAAAAACAGTAAAAAGAACAATTTGCCAGTGAAAAATAGTTAATTGGGAAGTGATGCAGCAGCTCTGGCTGCTTTTTCCATCTTGGCACGTCAGTTTAAAGGTATAGCTGAAGTTATTTTGAGAGGTAGTGTGTGAATTATGCCTGTGTTTATCTTGGCAAAGAGTAGCTTGTGGCTAAGTATATCTGCATTAAATACATACTCCAGTAAAATCTAATGGTTGTTTCTCTCATCAAATACACCATCTGAAGAATGGTAATTCAAAATTATTCCTTTCCTTGCTCTCAGCAGCATAAATCTAGGCAGTCTCTTAAAAATTAAATGGCTCTGGTTTGGTTTTCATTTTCCTTCTATGTTCTCCAATTAGAATTCATTCACAAGTACAACACTAGGGGAAGTAGATACAGACCTGCCATGTCTCTGTGGTCAGTTGCACTAGGTTTTAGTCTTTCCATCTGCTTTTTCCAAACTATGAAGAAAATAAAAAACTAACACCTGTATTATCACTCACGTGTGTCTTACTTAAGTAGCCCTGAAACCTGAGTATGATATTTAGTCATTTTCTTGGTTTTGGGCTTAGCTTTGATTTTATTTCTATTGCTGTGTTTTCTGGAAGCCTTAGCCACAAATCCAGGACTCCCAAGTTTTAGACATGCAAATGCAGAACAAAAGGAAACTCCAAGAAGCTTACAGAATTTACCAAATAGGTGGCTGTAGAAAGGCAATTGGGAAGAAAAATGAAATGACTGGTGGTTGTTACACAGGAAGTGTAGCCTGGCTTCTCTGCTATTCTAGAGATACATAGAAAGACTTTCTGAGGAGCTAAGGGCTGCACATTCATAGAATAGTTCAGATAGGACCTTAGGAAGTCATCTGATACAAATTCCTGCAGAATACAGGCCCAACACTGAATTGAGAGGGGATTGCCCAGGGCTTTGTTCCGTCAGGTCCTGAACACTTCCAAGGAAAGATTATGCAGTCTCTCTTGGCAGCCTGACAGTGCTAACAGCGAAGATGTTTTTGTGTATGTGCTAGTTTTTCTTGATGTTATGATGACAAGGGAGGAAAAGGACAAGTCTGCTCAGTCTTAAGGATGTGTTTTTGCCTTTGTGTGTCCAAGCAAGAGTGAGGGTACTGGGAAATCAGGAGGAGGGAGATGGGAGAAGGCAGCAATGGTCTCCCGAACTGGTAAATAGAACACAGATTTGTATTTATGGCAGAGATAAAAATCCATTATTTTGGGTCAGGCAAAGTTTCTTTCAGTATTCTTCCATTTCCTGGGAAACTTTTTAGCTGGTTTCTTACTGACAATTTTATTTTCATACCAGAAGTTGTGTTTGTTTATAATGCCAGTAACTAGGCTCATTGATCCCACAATTTCCAAGAAATTAAGCTAATAGTTTTGGTATGTTACAGAGAAGAAAAATAAATACTATATCTTCTAATGCCTCTTTCTTAAGAGCAAAGCACTTCTCATTTACTGCAGTGTAGCTGATGGTTTAATATCTTTTGAAGCTCAAGTGTATTGGATCTTTTGGGTACTGCTGTAGGTTTTGGGGCTTTTTTTAGCTTGTTATATGGAGCAGTACTTTGTGATTTATAGAGAAATATGTGAACATATTCAGGCTTTTTCTGTAGCAAAGAGGAGACTAATCTCATGGACACCTGAGTGATAAGGATACCAATTCATATGTTATCACCTACAATGTGTTTGCTCTTATGTGCTGTATTTTTGTGTGTCAGTTTTTGAGACTGCTGTATACAAGGTATGTTATGGTTCTGTCAAAAGCCATAGTTCAGACTTTGAAAACTCCTGTGTAACATGAGCCATTAATGAGTTACCTCTCTCTTGTGATCAGTTCTGCTCTTCTGGGTACTTATCTGTATAAGATGACACTTCTCAGGGGTTTGAGCAACATTACTTAGGAAAAAAAAAAATTTATATTGGGTAAATACACTATTTACACCCACAGGTGTTGTGCTGTTTGTTGTTTTGGGTTTTTTCACCTTAATCCTGGAACTATCACTCTCTTTTTCAGACATGTATTCTACTGGTGTTTGCTGCCACGGGGAACTTCCCTACACTTGAAATCAGTGGAATCTCAGTTCAATCTTTAGTACACACAGTAACCTTTAATAGGTTTGGGGTTTTTTTAAAACACCATTGTGTCCTTGCTGGTCAATCTAGCTCTTAAAAAATTACACTGCTATCTCCCCACCTATTTAGTTGGCCATTATTTTGAAAAGCACTTTGTACTCATTTTGTATCTCCAGTTTCACATTTGTGAGTCACCTCTGTATGTGAGGGTAGGGAGGGTAGGAAACAATTCTTTCATAAACAAAGCTGTGGGTTTGCTTCTGAAGGTAACTTAGGACTTTTTGAAACATAAAGTGTTTAGTGTATTCCATTTTAAGCACCAGCTGTCTCCTATATTTGTATTTTCCTTCTAAGCTGCTTCAGTTTGTTTCTCGAGTGCTTTTTATTGGCCACTCAAATATTTGTGTGTATCTGCATGTTCGGGTGCTTTGGTTAATAATAACATAAGAAGTATTTGCCCCTGGGTGAGCACTTTTCTTCCTCAATCAACAGCCAGTTAAACAAAAATGTTGTGACTTTTTTTATCACTTAGCATTGCTTAGTTTTCATTTTAGTGGCATCTGTTTGTAACTTCATAAATAGGCTTGGGTGCTCTCTTTCCTCCTGGACTTGTGTGTTGCTTAATCTTTTACTCTTTTCAGCCAGTAAACATATTTCTACTGAGATAAAATCTCAAGGAGGAAATAGTTTCAGAGAGAATGAATGTGCATCTTAAGTGGCTTTGCATGTTTCTTTTGAGAAAACTAAAATACCAAAATAAGAATGGAAAAAAAAAAACCCTTTAAATTCAGTACTCAATTTTAGGGACAGTCTGCTCAAATTTGTGTCTGTAATTTTTTTGCTTGACCAGTACATTGGTGGTTGTTTGGTTTTGGTTAGTTTACTCTTCCCAAAACTTACCTTCATACCCTGAAAATTTCCAAAGTGTTTTTCTTGAATGTCCAGGAGTCACTGAGACAAATAACACTTGTCATGTAAGAATGTCCTACTGTACCACTCTCCAGCTACCTGTGTACTTGTAAATAAAACCAAGAGAATGATGTAGTTTCTTTATCTTTATGAATGTCTTCTCAGGTGTGGCAGGTGGACTCCCAGAAATCCCAAGGCTGATAGAATTATGTCTTAATTGACAGTAGAGGACAAAAATGCTCTTTTCACAAGTAGGGGTTCCTGATGAATGTTGGGGAATGAAAACATTTGACTAGAGAAAAGTCTACCAGTTGACTGTTGATCCATACACTGATTTAAATGCCCCTGGTTCACTTTCTGATGAAGCAGGAGAAATACTTAAGTGGGAAGGTGACTTAATGGCTTGATGAACCAGTGCAAGCATAAAAAACTATTTGTTTTTAGTAAAAATGGTATGGCAGAATTTCCTGATGGTAACTTTTCATTGCAGGTAATCAAGGGCAGCTCGCATGACAGACTTGGAATTCAGGCCTATGTGCAATAAATACACCAACCAGCACTCAAATGCTTCTCATTTCCTATACACACCTAGGATATACTGGTCCACATAAAATGCATTGGATAGCTTTATATTAAGCCCTTGAATGACTGGTGTGTGAAGTCCATCTGTTCTTTTAAAAGAAGCATGCTGAGCAGTGTATACTAACATTTCTGTTTCAATGTAGGAGCTAGGAAATGTCCACCTGTAATGTTCCTAAGATAATAATAATAATAATAATAACTGCTATGTGTTCAGCTTCAAGGGTCTTCTGACTGCCTTGACCCATTCCAGGTGTGGTTTGCATTCTGGTGTTGTTTTCTCATGTCATGGTTCTACCACTCAACAGTAAGCTGTTCCTCAAATTTGACTGCAGTCTATGTTGTGTACAGCATTAACTGATCAGGATCTGAGTTAATGCTTTTCATTTATTTTGCATATACCTTTGATGCTTCTGTTTTTCTGAGGGTAGCTGCCAGCAGCTTAAGTGAGAAGTTGGGTTTATTTGTCATTTTTGAGATGAGTTGGTTAAAATACACTTTTTACGTCACTTTTGTGTGAGTGAATAAACAATTCACTGTTGAATTAAGCATAAGTCCATCACATTCTGGCAAATATTGTTAAGAATTGTTGAAAGCTTCAAACCTTCCTCTGTGTGTTTGTTAGCTTTTCTAAGTTGTTTTTATTAATACTCTTAAGTCAGGCAGCCAGCAGTCAAAAGGTGGGGAGTATAAGGAAATTTCTGCTTCCAGAGCTTTGGTTCTACAGATGAGATTAGCTGAAGAAAGTCTATTTTAACAGTTTTTTTTACTCTGCTTGGTTTTAAAGTATGCATGTGTCATGTTCTTATGTTTTAGGACTTTTTCTGATAGAAGTTAATTGCCAGAGTGGATAAAACAAGAAATACGTGGCTTAGGAAATACCTGGTGTTAAGAGTCTCTGCTGCATGTTGTGGTTGGGTTTTTTAAGTTGTAATATAAATAATGATTCTTTTCATTCAGTGTAAACTCATTGAAAAAAATGGGTTGTGTTTTGGTTTTTTTCTTAGTTGAGGAAGACTTAAAGGAGTATGTTTATAATAATCAAAGTAGTATTTCTACGAGACTTTAATATTAGTCACTCACTTAAATCATATGGAAGAACTGTAAACTTATTTTGTACAGACTTGGTTTCTGAGTCTCCCTGGGATGTGTTTGTCTGCTGTGAAGGTAAAAGGGCAGTTGGGGCAGCCAGAGCATTCTCTAGATTACTGATTGTCCATCTAGCCCTTCCTTACAAGCCTTTGCCATTATACCCGCTTTGAAGTTGAAAGCTGGGTGCATTTGCCCTTTTTGACCTTCCACAATTGGGATTCTATGAATGATCAAAAAAACGTGCTGAGGGAGGGGAGGGTAATTATACCTGTAAAATTAATTGTTAAAAAAAGGAAATAATGTATCCAGTTCTCTCTCTGCATCTTGTGGGAATGGGGTTTGGTTTTGTTTTGTGGCTTGTTTGGGTTTTTTTGTTGTTGCTTGTTTTTTGTTTCTGGTTTAGAAATGTTTAAGTTTATGTTTTAATGTTTAAGATCATATTCTGAGTTTGATAGCCTTTGGTAAATTAAATATTAGGAGTTTCATTTCTCTTAGTATTGCCATGTTACTGGGAAAAATAAATTTACTTTAAAAAAATATGAGGGAGGACTGTAGTGGAAAAAAAGTCTTTTTGGTGACAAGCATAACTACTTGGTATGGTTTCCTGGGTGACAGCTTTATGTCATACTTTGTGAAATAATCCATATTTTATCAAAATAGAAAATAGTGGCCTGTGTCTGGAAAAAAGGGAAAACAATGAAGCAGTGCAGTGTGTATGGGAATTTACTTTAGGAGCTAAAAATATGCTTTAAGACCAACATAGATCTGAAAAGCCAAGTGCTTTATTCAGCTTCTGATAAGCACAATTAGATACTGCAGAGAGAAATAGTCCACTTGATACTACTTTTTTTTTTTTTATGTGTGTGTAGCATTAGGAGAAGGGAGAAATTTTTGAGGTCAGGTTTTGGAGGAGATATAAACTCAGGGGTCTTAGTAGTTTTATCTCACACACAAACGTGCAGAGACATAGCTACCTCCCATCACTCACAGCAAGGCTAACTCCAGTGCATGGCATACATTGCTGCTCTCAACCTTAGGTCTTGGAGCACAGTGCTGTGTGACAGTGTGACTGAGAAAACATAGTCAAAAGGATGTTCATTACGTGGAGGGAGGGTGTATTTCTGTTGGAGATACTTATTTCTACATTCTGTATTTCTGTATCAAATTTGCTGCAACAAGTTCTGCCTACTTCAAAGACATAAAAGGGGAAACCCTGCTCCTACTCAGATAAAGCTGTCCTTTCCGTGGATAAAAAGTTGCTTTATAGCTCCTGTGTTTCAGGTTAAGCAGAACTAAAGATACTTGCTTATTTTCTCTTAAAAAGAAAAAAAAAAAGGTAAAAAGTCTTCATTTAATAGCCAGCATGAAATGCCTGTAAGAGATTACAGACTAATGGAAAAATAGATAGGAGCTATGATTGTGCCAGCCTCATGTTCTGGAGTGCTTTAATCTTTCTGAAGCTTGACTTCTAATTTGAGAATGCTTAAGCAGCTTTAGTTCCTAATATTAAAAAATAAAATTAAATTCTTAATGCCTATTTCTTCTTATTAAGAGCAGTAAATGCATATGGCTTAGCAATTCCCAGACCTATTTGAAAATTAATGGGGTGAGAAGAACAAGTACTTTGAAAGTAAAGAATTTAGAGTGTTGTCAGAGAAACTTCTGGGAGGCAAGCAGACCTCAGACTTCAGCTGAAGTGTTCTTTTTCCTATTACCAGCCTGCTGATTAAGCAGTCTTCCCTGATAAACAACTTAGAGCTGACTAGTCCAAAGCAAGATTCATGTTTGAAGTTAGGATATGTTAAAATAAGTCTCTCTTCTCTGCAGGAAAACAGGTGAAGCAACTTAAGTGGTAAGCTCAGTATCTTGGCACGCAAAGACTTGTGTGTACATGCGTGTGCAAATGTCTCTGTGTCTTGCTGGTGATTCTTACCTCTTCCAAGTAATGACAGGCAGAATTTTGACAGGTTTGTTTTCTGCTGTAGACTCCATACTTTCCTCTGAAACTTTTATTCTTCCCTGAGGCATTCTTCCCATCTGCTGAACTGGACAAGAGTTGTTTAAAAAAACAATAGGAAGTGGTTGTGTAATTAAAGTCCATCGTAACCTAAGTATTTCTCAGGAAAATTTAATTCAGGTTATCTCAGCCAGCTTCACTGGCACAGGCCACATTTATAATGCCTGATTTTAGGACCTGGGTGTTTGTTGTTACCTGTAATGAATTGTCTGAAGCTGTCTCAGCCAAGTGCATGCTTACATCATCACTGCTCTTTCTATGGTGCTCCCTTTATTGGGTATTGCAAACTTGTGTCTCCTGTGAAGCCCCTAAACAGGAACTAATGAATTCATTTTGCAAGTCTGAAGGTTGTCAGAAGAGTTTGGCTTTGTTCTTTCTTCTCCCCTTTGATGCAGTTAATTTCTTTGGGCTTCTCTTGGGGAAATCCAGCTACTCACTGAGGGGGTGGCTTTAGAGAGCAACTGGGAGTTGGCAATGTCCCCCGTCACACCGTTACTTATATGTAAACAGGCTTCCCTTGAGTATTGGCTCTTCTGTTGAAACAAATTATACATTACCCAGAAAAGCAAGCATTTTTTCTGATTACAAAGCATTAATGACCTCTATTATTCGGAACTGGGGAGGAAATTATGTGCTGAGACTAGCAATTTGTAAGTTCTCTTGTTTTGAATACTATCATATTAAATGAAAAAGGCAGGGTGGTGGGCTGATATATTCCCTGAAGTCCAATTACCAATTCTGTTTGTAATTTTGAGTGCTTTCTCATAACCTACTTTGTGGTGAAGGTATTTCTAACTGCAGAAGGACTGTCTAAGAAGTCTCTTCTTTCTGGGATATAACACAGGAAAATATATGTGCTTCTGTTCTCTAAACTCTGATTAAACTCAGATTAGACTACTATATTTAGAAACCATACCAAAAGCTAGAGGTAGCAACAGTCACCTGGGCTAATACAAATTAGCAGTGCCTCTACTTTCTCCAGTCTGTTATTCCTCTTCATTTTGTTTCATGGGCTAGAAGCACATACTATCTTGAATCAATGTGATCACTGCAATCTAAAACAAGATGAGATCTATTTTGACTATGCTGTATAGGCTTACCCTGAAAGATAATACACAATAATGTTCCATTTGGTCTTTATTTTTCCACTCTCTGTCATTGATCTCTGTATAACTGTGCTCATGTTCTGAACAACTGCAGAGTGCACAAACAAATCTTCATGAGGAAATGGTTGGCTATTTCATTAATATAGGTCTTTCTTCCCCAAGAATAAGACATCAAAACAGACCTAACATCTTCCACAAGATGCTCCCTGTAACAAATCCCAGTTATTCTGTTTGTTCCTGTCTGGTGACAAGCCAGAGTAACTCACTAGAAAGAGCTGTGTATTGAGTTCTAAACAACTTTTGCCTCTATTTGACCTCCTGCTCAACAAACCAGTTCTGTTGTAAGATGACTAAGCTCCCTAAGTGTATCTTTGATGTACCTAACTTTTGGAGTAAGTTTTGTCCCATAATGATTGTGGGGGATTTTTTTGCATATATAACCAACCTGTTAACTCTGTATCTGCTGGAATGATGAAAACAACCTGCTTTAAAATTTACCTGTGATTTTTCAGATAGGGGCAATGGCACCAACAGGAAAAAAAAAGTTCTTGCTGCAGAAGACTATAAATGAGCATAATCTGCGAACTGCTTAACACCATGGTGCATGCTAGTGTATTTTTAATTACACAGTGTATGAAAGTTTGAAAAAATAGGCACTTTCAACATTTAATTGAAGTGATATGAGCACCTTTTAGTGCAGATACAGTACTGGAAGTTCCACCAGGGTAGCTGAGAAATTAAAGAAAGAAGTCTTATGTTTTCCTATGGAATAGGAGGAAAAGTGGCTGCAGAAGTTCTCTGACAGCTTCAAATAGGTTTTGCAAACTGGCATTCTCAAGGACAAAAGCCTAGGGCATGCTGCAGATCCTTTTGCCTGCTGCTTCTAAGGAAGAGTTTGACTCTTTTGAACAAGCTGGAGGTTTCCCTCATGTTTTATTTTGAGTCAGTCAAGCTAATTCTTTTGGGTGAAAGTGTAGTTATAATGCACTGAAACATTTCAGCAGTGTAAAACAACCTCTAAAAGAAGGTGGAAACATGGTTTCAAACATTTCACAACTGTCTTACAGTGACTATATTTTATTTTTTCTGCTGCAGTTGAGAGATTTGTGATAGGCATTTGGCACTACTGTGGAGCTTTTCTGTACGCATAGTTTAACTCGGACTAGGTCAGAGTTATAAGGAAAAAAATCTTTTTATTAACTGGTTTGTTGCACTCTGATATTGTCAAATAAGTAGGTGTTTCAAAGAATACCATATCTTTAATTCTACCACCTCTAATATTAATTTTCTTCTTTTAAAGTCCAGGGATTCCATCAAGTTGGATGACCTGAAGGCAGAGGTGTCCCCACGAATTTCAGCAGAAGACCTGATCGATCTGTGCGAGCTGACAGGACCTAGTCATTCCAAAACACCCGTAAAGAAAACAAAGCCTGGCAAGCCAAAGCTGCTGGTGGTGGACATCCGTAACAGCGAAGAGTATCCTTCAGATCAGGGCACCAGCTTTTCCAAATCGTGCTTGTATCACTTGCTTCCTCATTGTCTGCAGACAGGGAGGTGTGAGAATGGTAAATAATGGAAAGGGATGTGGTAGAGCTCCAGTGAAAGGACCCAAGGCACAGTATTTTTTTTTGTCATGGAGAGGCCTGGTTTGCAGAGAAGAGGACAAATGTGTATTTGCCTTCCCATTTCAAGCTGTGTCTCTAGTGAAACCACTTTGTACCAGTAGCACAAATGCTTTCATGCTACGTTTTATTTTGTTGGGTTGTTTGTTTCTTCTTGTTTGGTTGGATTTTTTTATGATGCAGCAGACCTTCACTTATTCTTTAAATAATGGGGGGAATTAAATCCTAATACCCATCTGGTAGTAGGAGATAGGGCATGTCATGCTTAAAAAAGCAGCCTGGTCAGTAGCAAAATTATTTTGTGAATGGGCTGGTTTGTATGTCAGTTGTAGAAGAAAATATACAGTATATACAAAGCTATTAAAAGTGTCAGCAGTTCTGGATATACATGGGAAACCATAGGAATACTGTGTTCAGTGTCCTGGTCATTCTTGCAGTAAGGAAACAATCTCTGTTACAAAATTTCAACAAATTGTATAAGAGGATCAGGCCATCTTTACCTTGCTGTGGCATGTGATTTAAAATGTGAGCACTGCAAGGTGATTCAAACTATCATTAGAATTGCAGTTTGATCTCAGTTTTAGGGGGCTTGCAGGGTTGGTTGGAGGTATAAGGAAATTTTCTAACAATGCCTATTTAATTTTGGTTCTCATTGCAAGTACTTTTGCATTTCCTTTTGCATAAAACTCCTCTGGAAGAGGTCCTCCAACTGGTTGTTGTTATTTAGCTTCTGTTATCAGACCAGAGCTGCTTAGAAGTAAAATCTACAGATACATGCACCGTGGAGATTTAGTCCTTAGCACAAAGTGTTTCATTTAGCAGATCAGTTTCTGTAGTGCTGTGCTATGGCCTTTACAAAACAAACAACACTTCATTCTACCCTTCTTTGCTGTGTAGTGTCAGAAGATGTTTCCTCCATCTGAGTAAATAGTAAACAGGGTTTGTCAAAATACAGTAGTACAAAAGACCAACACTGTTGTATCATGACAGCCAGGATGAAGAGTAGGTTCATTCTGCTGTGTGTGTACCAGAGATTTCTCTGCCTTTCAGATGTCCTTAACTGATCCTCCAAAGCTTTAACCGTGGTCACATTTCTGGCAGCATCAATGTCCCATTTGCATCAGCATTTACTGCAGAAGGAGATCTCATCCAGTGCCCAGCAACTGTCACACTCCAGAGCTTTAAAGGAAGAGTTGTGGTGATTGTAGGAAGTGCAGTGAAGAACACAGCTGCTGTAAGTATCTTGCTAGAACATAGATGTTTATACTTGGAAATACAGCAATAGCATGAATACAGACAGTAGTAAATAAATGCTAGTGTCTGGGTAATTCAGCTTAGCAATTTTGGGTATGGTGACAGGATTTGGGGGATTATCTTTTTTTCTTGTTTGTTTCAGCTTCTGGACAAAAAAAAAACATATTTCAAGTGATCTCAGCTGAGAAAGTTGATGTTTTGTAATGGAATTATTTAACATGACCTTTTTCAGCTTTAAAAATCTTTATTTTTGGCATGTTACAGAAGTGACATCAGCACTTCTAATGTGCATTAGTAAGATCTGGTTTTCAAAACTGACTTGTGTTTGCTTCCTGTGGTGTTAGGAAGCACGCATAAGCTAAGTAGGATGGGGGCAGGTATAGTATGAAGTCATATATACATACAGGGAGTTGTAAGGAGCGTGAGAAATCCGTTTCATTAACCTGTGTTTCATCATTTAGTAAATTGAATCATAACAGAGATGGCATAAAAGAGACTATACAACATAGCTCAAATAGTTTCAGTCACTGAGTGGGTTTGTGCATGAGATCTGGGTAAGTCCATGACAAATATTTCAACATGAAACTTGAATAATCACAGTAGCTCACTAAATGCTGAATGCATAAATTCCCCCCCTTCCCCCCCCAAAGGAACAAATACCAAGCACATAAAATGCCATGAGCCAAATGGAGATTGTTTAAATGATGCTTTACACCTCTGATGGTGGGTTATGCAGCTTGTTTCAACCATTGCATTTAAAAACACTGAACATCCTAATTTATCACTGTAGAAGGCTAACCATTATCCAACATCCTGAGGAACAGGAAAAAGAAAGTGCTGTGGTATTTACTGTTGGGGATCTTTATGGGAGGTAACCCACATACTACCAAGTCATTTTCTGGGAGTTGTTTTCTATGACCGGTTAGAAATGTTATGCCTGAAACAAAGTACCTCTGTAAGTATTCTGTCTAAAACTGAAGGAAGAAACATCCTGAAGCAAGTGTCTGAAGGAGAGAAAGGACAGAGAGTTTACAGTGCAGGTTGTGGGTTACATCATAGCTGAGAAGATACAGTTTGCTCCTGTAATGTAGTGACACTTGTCATGCAAACTGTGATTTGTTTTGGCTTTTACATGTTTTGGTAAAGGAAAATTCAGTGTTTCCTTTGCAGTGCAGCTAAAGAAAACTTGCACTTGTATTAGTAAGTGCAAGTACTTCAGTCACTTGAGAGGGTGCTGCTTTATCCTCAAGCCAGACTTTTTGCAACTGAGACAATGTTTACCCATTTTACCTGGAGTTGTCAATATTACAGCTTTCCATAAAAGAGAAGTGCTGCTTTGCTTCTTGGTTTGCTTTTGGAGTTCTTGAAAGTCTAACTAAAGACTGTAGAGTTTTAAATAGCAACAAAATACTGGATTGACCAGTTTGACCACAAATTAATTAAATACTGGAGCCTAAATACTGGTAAGGACTCACCACTTCTATCACACCCTTAGAGTACATATAAAACCAGCCTCAACTTGACTGTTGATAAAACTTAGAACTCTTTTGTTTTATGGATTGTTTTTCTAAGGCAAATTTCAGTTTTGTTCTGCATGGCTGCATATAGAACTCCCTGCCACTATTTATGAACTTAAGCAATCCAAAACTTTGTAGCTTGGGGCTTGACAAGAACAATAGGTATCACTTTTTAAATTTTACTAGGTAATCCAATCGTACGGAAATTTGCAGAAGGAAACAAAAACAATTTTGTCAAAAGAAATGTTATAAGATGTTCAGCTTAAATTCTGTTCATCTTTAAACAGAGTTATGCCTTTCCAGCTGAAAAGGAATGAGTCATAAATTGTACCCTCCACCATAAAGGAGAATTTTTTCAGAAGTGTTCACTAGTATTTACTCCATTAAAAATGAAAAACTCCATTTTGACAGTGACAACCTTCTACTGGTGATGTTTTATATATATGTGTTTCCTTCATGGTTTGGTATATGTAGTTTATTGTCAGTTAAATGCTATAACAGAATAAAGTATGCAGGCATTTTAATCTGTCTAACAATTAGCAGCTCTTTATTTCTTGCCTTGGAAAAAGACAGGTAAGATGCAAGTCAAAGTTTAAAAAACATCTGTCTTTATAGCAGGGAAGTAAACCCTAAATTGTATCTTCTGATTGTTACATCAGTTACTTTTTATCTAGATAAGTTATGTTAATGTAAATACATTGTCTAGACAACTTCTACATGTTACCAAAGCAAAGTCATTCTTACTGCATCACAGTAGCTAGTAGATAAAATATATGAATTCTCTCCAAAGCAAAGAGAAGCAGTCCTGGTTTTCCATGAGATCTTTCTGACCCTTTCCAAGGCAAGAGGGAGAGGATGAAGTTCAAGATTCTGTTTGCATAACATATTCTTAGCCTAAAAAAAAAAAAATCTGTGTGAAAGTAACATTTTTTCCTCTCGGCACACTATAAAAGATGCATTTCTTCTTACATGAAGGCTGAGGTAAAAGTGTCCAGTTACCACTGAATTTGTGTGAATTCTTTTTTTTGTCATCTCCCTCAGGCCTTTTAAAAAGGCTTTGCCAGAGAAGCAAGTCCCTGCATGCTGAAGCTGGTTTCTTGTTATAAACTTGTCTTAAAAACATAAATAGATACCCATGAAACTCCATAGGGTGACTGGAAGATTAGGTGTTGCACAGAATACTAAAGGACAGATACCCTCATGCTTCTAAAGACACATATCTGTACTTAGAGAGGCCTAATAAAACTTCACAGTGAAAGTTAATAGAAATTAGGCTTTAAACTTCATGAGATGTTTCCACTATGCTTCTTTTATACTCTACATTTTCATGTAGTATTCTCTGCAGAAAAATGATGGAACAAGTGGAATGAAGACTGAAAATATTTTCTCTTTGCAAGGATGGAGGGGCTTCTTTATGATTCCAAGAACGACTGTTTTTCATGCTTGTTTTGCTAAGGCATCAGACTTGGAGCCTACTGGAATCATCAGGTGCCTCTTGCCTTTAAAGAGAAAGAGATTAATCTTCTATTTTGAAGAGATTGAAAGGCTTAGTTCATCAGCAACAATCTTGGTTGTATTGCTACCCAAGACATGGTAAAGTCTTCATTATTTTATTCTCTAAAGTCTGTATTACTTTATTTATTTTAGTGTTGTAACATGTGTGTATGCTTTCCTCATTGACCAGCTGTTTTAAACACATTGCTCTTCACTCAGCCCAAGAAAGACACTTGGGCTGCCAGCCAGTGTTATGCTGTTGTCATTCTGCCCCTGGCAGTGGCTTTGGTTGGTTTGCACTGAATGTCTCTGGTACAGCAGAGATGACCTAAATATTCCTCCTTTCCAGCTCGGTGTGAAAGAGGAAAAGGGGAAAGTGAAAGATGGAGGCTCAGGAGCAGAATTTGAGCATTCCTTTTCCTCTTAAGAAGTAGGTGCCAAGGAAAGCAGACTATTTCTAAAACTCAAAATAAGTTCTGTTCTTTAATCTTTATTGAGACAAGTGGTTGCAGTAGTTGGAAATGTTAGTTGGTTGTTTGATGTAGACATTGTCCCATCTGTGTGCCTTACTACTCAGAGGTCTGGATGGTTCTGAGATCAAGGATTTGTGGGGTCATCAGCTTTTCCTATGACAACACGTCTGACTTCTGGAAACCCTTAGTACTTAAATGCCATTTTATTTATCTGGAACCCTTTAGTCAGCTACTTCTTATATTAAAAATAATCTTGTGTGCTGGGTTTGCTTGGTGGCTTATGGAAAGTGGTGTTTAAAAAGCTCTAGATTGAGCACCTTGACTACGGTGTACTTTCAGAGTGGTGAACTCTTGGCTGAAAACACACAGCAAAACTGACTGCGGCCCCTGAGAGGTTTGTGTAGCACATGCTTACAAACGAGGAACTGATAATAATCTTGTGGCAATGCATCAGGACTACGAAATTTGGCTAATATTTCTCCTCTGGTTTCAAAAGCATCTCTTTTTCTTCTGACTCTTTCAGCGTGTTGTATTAACACTTACACCCTGGTAATGTTTGTCACAGCAGTGGGTTTTTGATATTCTGGTACAGTATGTTACTCCTCCTTCCCTCCCAACTTGCCCTTTAATTACAACCTGTCAGAAGAATGTCTGTGAAAGTGAATAACACGAACACAGGAACCCTGCTGGGCTGCCCCAAGGGTGCTGGGGACGGTGCTGCTCAAGCTGTGTAGCATTATTAGACATTTCTCTGTAGACAGTCTGAAAATGTGACGTGCCTTTGGTGATACATTCAGCACGCTCAAAGGCTGTGATTTTACTGCTTGGAACAGGGTAGGAGAAACATTTTGATTAAATGCTTCAGCATGCAGATTATTAAGGTTCTTGATGGTACTTGATGAGCAGTCCTGTTGTGTTTGTATTGAGAGCAACACCAATATGGGGTAAAATACTTAATATTTGCCCAAATTTTGATACAGATTTGCTATGATCTTGTCTGCCTTTTGAAAGCCTGACTTCTTGTATCTTCATGACAGTCATAGCTGACTGCTTTCAAATGCAAATTACAATTTTCTGGCTCAGTTACATTCACCAGCAAGGGTGCTTTATGTGGAATTGATGGATGCATTAATTAGTAAAGGTACAGAGTTTCCAAAGTCTTCACCAAAGGCATCACGTTGTAGTCATTCAAGAAGTTTTTCACATATTCATCCTTCCATATATAATATTTTCTGTGAAAGCAGCAGGAGGAAGTTCAGTTCAAATTCTAGATGCAGACAGTAAAAACACAGTAAATGAACTTTCTTGGGAAGTACATTTTGAGGAAAGGCCACCTGAGGCAGAAGGGGAAAGGCTTGAAGTCTTTACTCCTCCACCTCAGGTAAGCGTAACTCCGTTTCCCCCCAAGCAGTGGTGTTGTCTGACTGAAAAGGAGGATTACAGAGAACTGTGATCCATTGGTGGTGTGGGGAAACACATCTCAGAAGTGACATCAACAGAAGCATTTGATCTAATTTGAGAAAGTATTATCACCGTAATAAATGATAGTGGTTAATTTCTAGTTCTCATCACTCTGTATAGTGGAAATTTCATTGTGCACTACTTTTATATGTTTCACTAAATCTCTCTTTAAAATGTAGATGGTTGATGACAGTGGAACTCTCAACCCAACGCTACCACGACCACTAAACCATGTCCTGAACATTAATGATCTTAGAGGCTTGTTCCAACCTTGATAATTTTATGAGGCTGTGTAATCATGTCGTACATCGTGTTCTGCCTTAGTATCTCTTATACTATCAACCCATTTTGGTGGCTTGCTTGTGGATATATTGCAATCAGTATTTAAAAGGCAAATTTGACATGCAGTATGCAAAGTGTTGTTCCTTTGGATTTTTGATTCGATATTTTGATAGGTGGTTTTTGTTATTTTTAATTGTTGTTATTATTTTGATACACAAAACATTGTTCCTTCATCAGTGTAGCAATTTTTCATGAAACTGCTACACAGAAACTGGCAACTCCTGTGTTTGCTTTATGGTGTGAATTAACTGGGCAGAGAGGCTTTCAGGGACTAAGGGGGGAGTGCTTGCGCTGTGTGACCTGCCTATGGGCAGAATGGGGAAGCTGGGGGAGTGTACAGCTGCTAGATCCCAATTGCATACTGACATCTCTGAAATCAAGTCATGTTAGACAAGATTGACAGGTGATCAAATGACTGTGATGCTTGTATACTTGGGTACCTGCAGAAAACAACTGGGAGTTAGATTAATGCAGAGAAAAAAAGCTGTTGTTTCATGCTTTGAGAGGCTTTTCAGTGGATACTCTGAGATGAAATAATCCTGTTAGAATGAGGTAAAATCCTGCCTAAGCAGAGGTAAAGAAAGTTCAGGGTTATCAGCATGACACTTTCATGACCACCAAATTCATGGCAACAGTTTCAGCAGACAGGCCTGGGTCCCTGGGTGGGACTAGTTGCTGCAAAGAAAGAACTTCTGGGGTCTGATAATTTTTTCTTTTGTTTAACTTGCCTTACTTAACACAAAGTTACTTCAATTTAAGGACTGTAATATGCAGTGTGCTAATGATGTGTCTGTTTCAGTTTGCAGCTCATCTAGTGAAAAACAAGTACCCAAGGGTCTGCATCCTAGATGGAGGAATCAACAAGATCAAGCCAACTGGTCTCCTCACTGTTCCTTCACCACAAATTTAAGTGACTAAATATTCAGGACAATCTATCCAAATAGATAGTCTCTTACTGTACAAGTTGGATATCACAAACCCAAATGGCATTATGTTGTCTTCACTAGATGAGCTATCCTGATGGTCAGTGTCTTCTCCTGCAGATCTAGAGCACGAGAGCTTTGCATTTATTCTTTGATATAGAGCTTCAGTTGGAACAAATCAAAACTGTGAAGCTTCAGGCTTTCCAAGAAACTTCATTCAACACTGATGTAGTGCAGAACTGGTTGAGTAAGTCTGAACACAAGAAGAGTAACACAGCTGGGATTTGGTGTCTTGCTTTGTTCTGCAGAAGTATTCACAAACTTGGCACTTGACGTCTCTAAGCTGCACTTAAACAGATTCTTTTTCAAAAGTATTTTACTGTGAATAGTGAAAGTAACAAGCTGAAATTGTATCCTGTGTGTATGCTGTGAAAAAGGGTGTTCGCCAGTGTTTTAAAGAATAGTTGCTGTATCTTGTGACCAACTTTCTTTTTGAGAAACCATTTTTTTTCATCTGGATTGGAAATAAAGATGTATCCCAGACTGGAAGTCGCTGTATGACCTGCTGCTGAGTCAACTCAAACTACCATATCCTCTGGAAGTGGAGATGGCCTACTCCTCTGTGGAGAATGTAACATTCTGTTTCTGTAAACACAGCAAACAGAACCATTTCTGAAACCATTACATTTACCAGCAAGGTAGGCTTTTGACAATACTGTATCTTAAGACTGTAGATCAGCTATTCCACAGATAACAGCACTTGTCCATTTTAGAAGCTCATGCCTTAAAATTGCATTGTTCCTTTTTAATTTTTATATGAAAGCTTTCTAGAGCATTCACTCTTCTGTGAATTGGAGGTGTGCAGTTCTCTTTGGTTCTCTACTCTTACAGATAGTGAGGTTATTTTTATTTCTTTTTTCTTGTGTCCGCTTTCTTAAACATGAACTTTAAATCTGGCAGATCGAGACAGCAAACCTGTTTCTAACCTAAACTGGGTGCCAGTGCTGTAGATGAGTGGAAGCAGCCTTCCACAAAGGGTGTAAGGTGACTGTGCACTAGAGGTGTGGAAATTACTTTACAATAAGAAGCCAAAAGTATTGAAAGCATTACAAAAACTGGAATTGGCATCTGTTGCCAAGAAGCTAAAATAAGTTTGATTCAGACAAGTACCACCTTTCGGGAGAGGTGAAAAAGCCCCCATCCTAATTTCTCCCCCTCAAAATCCCAGGTTAGCTTTGCTGTCTTGTCAGGTCCCTTATTGTGAGTAATGCAAGGGCAGTTCAGGTGATGTTACGTATTTAATTCCAGCTTGGTATTTCCTTCTCCTTTATACAGGTCCTCAGGAAAGGACTCTAAGCACAAAGAATAGAATGCCTTTGAGGAAATAGGATTTCATGTGTACTCAGCTACTTGCTCCGTTGGTAGGAAAGGTAGGAAGTATTCTTGACCTCCTACAGATTTTTTCATTCTTAGAGTTATCTTTTGAGTGAAAAGTACCTAATACTTCACAGCTTCAAGAATTCCTTTTTGACAAATACAACTTGTTTTAGTATTTAAGATTTTTAATACCTCTAGATTTCAGCTATAATGCAGTTCAGTCTTCACTTCCAGTTTAGCTAAGGAAGATTCAAAGCCTATGCATTCCATTTGTGCACAGATATGTTTTTGACAGAAGACTTAAAACCTTCTAATAAGTAAAAGTTTACATTCTGAAGTAACAGTTACATGTATTTTCCAGGAGAAGACATGAGGCAGGAAATGTCAAGAACTGCTAAACAGTATTGACTGGGGTTTTTTAACTATGTAACTTGAACTACCTGGAAAGTTCTGTAACTCACAGCTGGTTACAGCTGCTAGTTGCTGATCTACCTGCACCTACTCCTGTAGTCAGCATTTTTGATGCCTATAAAGAGGCATACTATGCCTACTTATTTTAATTCAGTTATGTAGGATAAGTGCTTGGTCACAAAATTAGCTTCTGGTCTCCTTTTTCATAGACAAGGAAAATTCTTGCATTTTGCGGTAACTTTTCATTACAGAATTTTATCTAGTTTTTGCAGTGTTTGCCCAGTTTAACATCATCAAAATGATTTGTTCTGCTGCCTCACCAGTTATGGCACTGCTCTGGTGGGACAAGCAGTTGTCAGGTTTCATAAAGCTCTTGAAAGATGTCTGGAGGCCAGGTTTTCTGAGCATAAGCATCTCTTGCACTGTGTTTTGTACAGCTGTACCATTGTCATTCTCTGGTTTACACTGTAACTGGATACCAGAAAGATCCAGTGGGAGAGGAAAAAAACCCCACAATCTTCCATGCTGATATCTTCTACTGCTAACAGAAACATGTCCTAACTAAATATTTCCCACTGTTTGGCTGGGAAAATGAAGCCTCTCCTAGTCTGTTTTTTTTCCCTAACATTTTAAAAACATCCTGAATCTGCCCCAGCCACCTGGGCCTGCAGCTTCCTGCCAGGGCAGCCAGAGTCCCCACGGGGTACCCACATGGGCATCTGAGGAGAACAGAGCAAAGGAGTTAAACCCTCTTTTGGCAGTCTCAGATGTATTGATCTTCTCTTTACTGATGGGTCTGACTGGCCTCTCCCACTGTTATGTGTAGAAACTTCACTGTCATCAGTCTTTTCTTGCTATTTTTAATTCCTTCTCCTAGGCCCAACTTGCAAACATTGCTTGAAGAATAATTATTCCTTCCAAAAGAGTGTTTCTTTCCAGGACAAGAAGTGAAACTTGAGCTGTGCTGACTGAGCTAACATCAGATGTGTGTATTTGACTAGCAAAACCACAGATTTTCCTTTTTCTTTGAATCCCAAGCTATAATGCCAGTGCTGTCATTTTTTAGCTTGCTGTCCTTGGTAGATAGCTGGTTAGCTACACCCATCAATCATGTTAGTAGTGTTTAATAAACAGTCTTGTGCAGTTAGGCCATAAAAAAATACAATGTATTTTCAATGGCTGTAATACTTACATTTTTCTTTACTATTGATCAAGATTGACACCTTCTGCAAAAGGTGTCTGTCTTCTGCAAATTAAACAAATACCAGGCTTTACAATCTATAATGTCAGAAATAGAATCATAGCCTCCCTTAGAAAGCAGAGTTAAGAACAGAATATGAGTGTATTTTTATGTTAGATTTTCAGTTCTTTTTGCTCTTCAAGTGAGCTTGTGCTGCGTGCACAGAAACGATGCGTAGAAGAGCAGATCTGTTTGCGTAGCACTTTTTTGTCCTGCTATGGCTTGTTAAGGCATAAAACCTCTGCCTGCCTCAGCAGTAGTATTAACACCACATTCTTTTCACTTAACAGTTTTCTTGCAGCTTCTCAACAGGGAAATACAGACACTGAGGCCTGGATGGAGGGATAGCAGGGGGGTCTGATCTCACTGACGTGTTTATATGGTCCACTAAAATACCACAAGCTAGGAAGCATCATGCTTTTTGGGTGGATCTCTCTCTTCCCATCCAATCCAACTTTTTTCCTCTTTAGGTATGTATTAAAAGGACTGGATAAAGAACAAATCATTTGTGTTAACAGAGATAAACTAGACCAGAATTTTGTAACTAAACATCATGGTATCAATCATGTGATATTTAGCCTTTAGTCATTGTTTTAGATAAATTATCATGTGATATCCTGCTATTACTCAGTTTTCCATAGTTTCAGACTGTCAGTGTTCTTACACAAATTGAATACATTCATCCTCTGGGTATTCCTGACATGTTCTAACAGCTGTTGAAAGCCTGGTTTTCAGCTGTAATCTGTTCACTTGGCACTCTCACAGTAAGCTGACTGAAAACAAGGCAGAGCTGTGCTTTTTTTTTCAGTCACATCCATAGAGAGAACTTCACCTCATTTGGGAGGTTAGCGTGTAGTTCTGGCACCAGGGAGCACAAGAATAGCACAGTCTATCTTCTGCTGTGTAATCATAATTACTACTTTAAAAGTGTTGTACAAACCTGGAGTTTCAGAAACGTACTTTCCATGAGCACACAACATTCAGCTTCCACAAAGGGCTGACTTTCCTGCCTTTATGCCAGTTGATTTCATTTGCTTCTGTTCAGTTTCTACCCTAAATGCAAATTTTTATCGAACCCTTTGAAACTTGAAGGGCCTGTTCTCTCTGATTTAAAATCTTTGTTTCAAGTCAAGATGTTTCTTCAAGCAATATTTCTCCAGCCTCAACAAAATCAGTGACATCAGATGTAGGATGAGATGCTCTAGTGAGGAACTTAGTGCCTCTCTTGAGCATTACACGTCCTCAGTGTAGAACCAACACAGAGCTATCTGATGGCAGCTCTTCAGCAACTAGGACACTTCTACCCAGGTCTAGTATGCCCCATTTACAACATGGAGTGTTTAGTTTAGAGTAGAATTATATGCTATTTATAAAATTGTAACAATATAGTTAGCGAATAGCTTTCTTTAAACTGACAAGGCTGTTAAAAACTTCCAGCTCTTTTTGGAGGCTCCTCTCAGCCTGGCTAGAACAGCTCAGAGGAACTGGACTAATGAAAATTCCACCTTTGCAATATTTGTATAGACAGGTGGTGTGTGCATATACACAACAGTCAGAGTTCTTCACAAAAATAGCTACACTCTCTTGCCATTTCATGCAGAGAGAAATTTTGCCATTACTTTTGAAGGAGAAACTGGAAAAATGGGCAGAGTTAGAACGCAGTGCTGTTGTGATGTGTCTGACCTCAGTTCTTCCAAATATTCTCACTCCTCTTGAAATGCTTTGTACCTCTTGGTACTACATATGCAAATGTGTATTTGCCCTACATTTGTTCTCAGTGTCCTGTAGGTAGAGCAGTATTTGCTTAGGCTTCTTTGCTTTCTCACATCCTGCCTAATAGTGCTTTTACTGTGTACTTTACATGCCCTCCCTCTGAGTTTTCATTCAGGTTTTTGCAGGCCCTTACCTTTTGCTCACCTTCCTTAACATGTAGTGAGTTTTCTTTACTGGGGGAGGGGTTTTTTTTAATTCACTCATTGTGTCTTCTGTTCCTGGAAGCTGCTTGTTCCATATTAGCAGATGCCTAAAGCCACTGACATTAGGATCCTGGACTTGTAATGAAATGAGATTGCTGCCATGCGGAGGGGGAGGGAAGGAGGGAGGGAGAAGTGGAAAATTCCTTTCAGTGCCTCCCTTAGAAAGGCAGCCCTCTCATAATGAATCACTGGGAGAAGTCTTCGTGATGATGGATGAGGACCAGTGGGGGTGGCAGGAGGCAGTTGAAGGCAATGGGAGTTATTCTCTAATTACTTTTTCCTGACAAGGTAAAATAACTGACACCTAGGGCTGTGCTTCAAACTACTGCCTCTCGCTCACTGCTCATTACAGGAGCTCCAATGTGTTATCACATCCTGAGACAGTGGCATGAACTGTCACCTCCCATTGTGGCAAAGATGAGGTGGCTGCCTTTTTTTTTTGTGTGTGTGAAGTAGCAGAATAAATACAAGACAGTGAAAAAAGTCAAGCAGCCCTACTTTGTCTGCTGCACGTAAAAGTTGTGCAATAAATGGTCACAGTAGCAAGTAATCTAAACATATGGGTATTAGGAATTTATTACACTGAACTTGAAGATATCCTGTGTTTCTGGTGGTCAGCTGGGGACTGCCAAAAGAAAAAGGAACCTCAGCCTTGCTTCACTTTCCACTTTATTCAAACTTCTCATTTTGTCTCATCTCTTCTCTGGGATTCTCCATGTGAATTCAGATCGGGTTGAATCGTCTTAAGCTTGCAGGAGGACAAACCTCACATGCTCAGGAAACTTGATGAGAATTTGAAGTACTTAAGGCTGAATAAAACTTGTACTTGCCATGACAGACTGGCCACTGTGATACCATGTTACAAAAGGGAATTGTAGTGTTTTGGCGAATGAAACTTCTGACAGTTTACAGATCCCTGGAAGTTTTTTGCCTTTGGGTCTTGTACAAATACAAATAGGTACATAAACTGAGTACTCCTCATTTTTATATTTTACCTGCAGCTATGTGTGTATGTGTCCAAGGAGGGAGAGGGCATGCCCGAGTGCAGAGGGGGAAGCAGTTGTCCAGGAAAACTCACCACATGCCCTTTGCCAGTCTTGGAAAGCCAGGACTGCCCTTTCTCCCAGGGATGGAGAGGTCTTCCTAGAAGCAGCATTGCTACAGAAACATATCAGACTTCTGTCTATGCTACTTAGGTATGAACCAGGTTAAGTAAAGTTTGTTCCGTGCAACAGAAATTGCTTCTTGTAACACATAACCCACTTTTCAGAAATCTTCAGTTACTGACACAAAGGTCTTGCAAAAATCTGAACCCTTTGTTAAATGGCTAAATGGGACCCAATTTCCTGAAAATCTGACCTCCACATGCTGCTAAACTCTTAAAAATTTGAACTTGAGGTTGGAAAATTTGTCCTCAGAAGGGTCTGGATTTCCATATGGTCTGTAAATGGCTTCAGTGGGGAATGCTGGCAGAGCCATTGCTCTAGTGTGAATTGTTAACCTGTTTTGCAGACCACCCATTCTGCCTGTGCAATAGAACAAGCCTAAATGAGGCATTCATTGTTGAGATACTAATTTCATTTAGTTGATTGGAGGAAAAAACCCAACAAAAAAACCCACACAACAAAACCAAATTGTCTACTGCATCTTTTTTTTTCCCCGTGAAGTCTTAATCTGACTACAAAATCCTCTTAAAGTCACTGCTGAGCCTGTTTCAGATTTCATTTTCAGGAGAGTGCTTTTTAATAAGAAACCTTAAGAAGTTCCAGTATTAGCAGGTTGTTTTCCTGCAGTGCTTTACTGATTCAGCGAAATACTTACGCAGATGATCAGAGGCACCCTCGGGTTGAAGATAATGTCATGACTCCTAGCTTTAGGTTAGGTGGAGGCTTAAATACCTTAAATACTTTATTCTGATCTGTCTCGAAGCAATTAGCAGGGATGATCAAAACATCAAGCTTTGCCTGAATCCACTCAAAGACCTGTGGGTTCTCTGCTGTGTTGTTTTGATTTTTTTCTTAAATGAAAATTAAAAATACCTCCTATAGCCAGAGAGCTTTAATTAGGCTAAGGAATAGCACTTAGAATAATAATAATAATAATGACAGTACTTTGAGGGCAAGAGGAGGAGGTAGAAATAATCAAAAAGGAGAAAGGCCACCCACCAAAGATGTGTTGAAGGGATGTAAACAGCCTTGAGAGTACGCACACGGATCCTGGAGCTGCTCACGTTCAAGTAACACATTCCACTTGTGAGCAGTTACTGTCAGAGGGAGGAGGAGCCTTTTTTGTCTGGAGTTGTTGAGTTGCAGCCTACAATTAGGTAATGTTTTGTTTCAGGGGCCTGCTCTATGGGAGGTGCTGCTCGTGCAAAGGCTGCCTTTACTCGTGGATTTAGCCCTGGTGTATCCTCCAAGGAGAAAAATTATCTCATTAAGTCTGGGTGAGGAGATGATGTGCAGCCAGAACGCTCCACGTGTGCACAGCGTGGTCTTCGTCACACAATGCAATTTGTAATTGCTGATTACTTTTTGGCTGATGTCAAAAGCCTGCCTGTCAATCCACACCTAGAGCACAAAACAGTAAGTAATCATCCTCCCCCACCCCCAGTCTAGCTCAGTGTGAGCTTCACAGAAGAGGCAGGCAAGCCTTGCTGTAGGAGAGACTCATAACCTTTGGTCATATAGAACTCTCCAAAACTATAAATTAAATTCCTGAAGAATCATGCTGTATGAATGTGTATGGATGCACGTGTACTTAATGCCTTTCAGAAGTGGGGTTTCCTTCCCTCTTTCTTTTATTTTTCTTACCACCTATTTGAGTGACTGGGGTGGGTGTTGGTTTGTTGGGGTTTTTTTAATGATAACCATGGAGCTTGGGATACTGGGATTTCTCATACATAGGTACAACCCTTAGAGGCCTCTTCTTGCTTGCAGTCAAGCAGTAACACTTATGCTGGCACACTTTGGAATGTTTAGAAGAAAAGAGCATTTGGACCACAAGCCATTTTTTATTGTGGCTTTTAAAAATGAAATATTAAGGAAGTTAAAATGATGTTGTTTTCATCAAGGTGATTAAAAATTTGGAAAGCTTTTGTCAGTGAAAACAAATGAGTTTGCAGAAGACAGAGCGTTGAGTGTAATAGATGTTCTACCCAGATCTGGCAAGCAGTCAGTCAAAATCTGAAGACTTGGGAAAGAATTATTATTCACCAAGTGCTCAGCCTCTAACCCTGGTTCTTTCTCAGGCCTGTCCTGCATGCTCCCTGGCTTATACATGAATATAGGCTGTCTTTTCCTTCCTACTTCCCCTGCCTCACTTCCCAGGTACACGTGTGCTCCTGAAAGCAGAGATGGTGCTTTCAGAAGGCCTGCATGGTACATTGTGTTTTCTGTCACTCCAACTGGATAGCTAACTTTTGTTTTGAAGCAGACACTTCCAGACATAATGACATAACTATAAATGTCAACTTCTCTGAAATCAAAAGACAATTTGGACTCTTATGCAGGTGGAAAGAGGGAAAATCTGAACTTCATATTCCCTGCATTTCTTCAGGATCGTCCTCTCAAGGCTGGAACTCCATTTCCTGGAGAAACTGAAGAGTGCAAACCTGCTGGTCTCTGATAGGCTGGTATCCTAGCTAAACCAGGTAACAATGTGCAAGGCTATTTCTGTGTGACAGCAGCATGGTTGTGGGTACAGGCTGCTGCCCTTCTCTAAAAGCAGGGGGCCTTACACATGCAGCCCTGCCACAAGGTCCTCTCACCTGTACAAACGTCAGCCAGTAAGAGTGAATACTGACCAAACTGACAAAATTCCTAGGCTTTTTCTGAGTACAAGTTGTTACAGAGAATAGTTCCTTCATTATGCCATTGTGTCCAGTAAGATACACCAGACTTATTTTGTGGGAAGAGGATACAGAGATGTGCAGATCTCGTGACCAATTAGTCCAGAGACAAGCACAAAAAGCCATCCAGCACAGACCAAAGTTCATTTCTGTGTATCCAAAAAAGACCATCTTTCTGGAGGTGTCTGTCTAGTCCACAGCTCATACAAATGATCTGCTGGGGAAATGTTGCTTGTGACACTGTGCAAACCTGAAACTGTGTCTTTTGTGTGTGCACCCAGCATAAACTGCAGGGTAGAGGCAACCTGAAAGTGCCCAGAAGAATGGTGCCCAGTATGCACTTAAGATCTGAGATGTCTTTTTCCTTTCAATTCTAAATGTTCCTCAGTTGTCCTCCCTCTCTGATGCAATTGTTCTCAACACAGCACAGGACTGGGAGTGCTGGTGAAGCCTGCTTGAAATGAATCCCTACGTTGCTCTCATGGTGCAGTACTTCTTCCCTCCTCCAAGGCAAATGAACAAAGCTGGTGCACCTCTGCACGCTCTGCTGCGCATCTCTACAACGGGTAAAAGCTTGTGCAGCCTTAGTCAAAGTGGAAGACAGCCTTCATTTACTAGATACAAGCAGGACTTCGGGGAACAGTTTTCCAAAGGAGGCAAGGCTGGGAAACTAGACTGCCTAGCTGACTTGGCTGGTACTGATGATTCCTGGGTTGCTGACACGTGCGAGACACCGGAGCTGTGAATGGAGGGAGCCTGGCTGGTGCTGCCAGATTGGCTCTGCAGAGTGTCTTGGGGCAAGGTTTGGTTTTGCTGCAGGCTGGAATTCCTGTGCACGCTGCATGTGGCAGCGTTGCTGTTGGGATTAGAAGGGGGGTGTGGGAAGCTCTTCATACTTGCAGGCTGCCTTGGTGTGGGACGATCGATGATTTATAGCGATGGGATGTGGGGATCATCTGCTCTGTAAAGTTCTTCTCTGGGGAAATCTGGGAAATTAATGCTTTCTGTGCAGATTAATTATACACAATTATGCTTAATTAAAAGGAATATTTTACTGTCTCTTAATCCAAAATTCGAGACTCTTCAGGCTCCCAGTGGGCCTCTGGAGGTATCAGTAGAGCTGGAGAATATTGGCAGTGCAAGTGGAAGTTACGGTCAGGTATCACTGGAAGAATTTGAACTTCAGACCCGTTTGAGGGGAAAGCAGGGCTGTGGGAAACCTGGAAGACCTGCAAAGAAATAAAATGCTTGGATAGGCATTCAGAATGTACTGTCAGCATGGGAGGATTTTTACCTTTAAAAACAAGTGGAAATTGTGCTCTTTCTGCAGTATTCAGAGTGCTTGCAGGTGACAGGCAGGTCGTAGTCTATCTGTTAACTACAGAAAACGTATGAGAGCAGATTAAAATATACAGAGAACAAAGGGATTCATGTCAAGTGTTGCCTAACAAATTTGTTACCCAGAAACTCTCATCTAAGTGCAAGTCTGGAATGCATCTGTTCTCCCCGTGTTGCACTGGTGTGATTATTTGTTCAAGAGGTATTCCTGTGTTTACTGCCTTTACTGAAGCTGGTGTTTGCTTTGCAGAGACCCACAGGTAGGTCTGGCCTGGGTGAAATCTCAGGCACAGTCATGCTCCTTCAGTGAGCCAGCAGCTCAGATTCTTGGAAGACATTCACAACGGGACGTGCAGGACATTTCATGTGAAGAAAGGGTTATCAGATAGACACTTATGTCTTGTGGAGAGTCATTTAACGGGATGAATGTACTCTAACACACTGGTGACATAGGGACACCTCGAGAAACAAGCTATTTGTTTGATATCATAGCAGCATCCTGGTTCTCTCTTCAATTTCCTTGCCCCCCTTTTTGCAACAGTCAGCTATTTCAGTTGTTTACCAGATGCATCACTGATGGCAGGATTGTGTTGTTTTGTCATGCCTAGGGTTTTTTGTTTCAGCCAGCTTTCATAGCCTGCTGTTTCCTTTACTGTCTCTGGCATTTGTATACAACTACTGATCAAGATTGCAGACTTCAGAGGTCCCTTCCAACCCAAACCACTCTGTGACTCTGTGATACCCCTGCAGCAGTGCATTCAGCCTGGAGCTGAAAGGCAGGGTGCTAACCAGAAACCTGGAGGGTGCAAGTCTCCAGTTTTCCCCCTGTGACACAGATTGTGTTTCACGCCAGTTATTGTCCCTGTTCTCTTTCCTTTCATCACCTCTGAGGACACAAATGTTACTCTCATTCAGCCTGTGATCAGACTTGATGATTTCTTTACAGTTAAAATGGATCACCGGAAATCTTCTGACGTTAATGCAGCAAGCTTGAGAGTGAAGAGCTACAAAAACAAGTACATCTACAGTAGCAGGTTGGTCTGCTGTTGAAAGAGTGGAGCAAATCTGATAGTCCTACTCATCAGCAAAGATCATTATGCATTTTTAGCAGAGAACCAAGCTGGTCACTGTCTCCTGTTGGTAAATGCATCTGCAAAGAGCAGCAGTGTTGATTTGAACCCAGAAGGAGAAAAGTAGAAGCAATTCAGACTGGTTTGTTGGGGGGTTTTATGGATGTGTCTCATTCCATGTGACCGTTAGGATTCACGGTGAGTAAAAATTGTCCATTAGAAAGAAAATGGGTTGAATCTGATCTTCCCCTGTATGAACACTGAGGTGAGATACTGAAGCTGGTAGTGAATAACATTGTTTTGGCCAGAAATTTCCATGCTGGACTGCAGGAGGAAACTTGACTCTCTGCTCCAGTGTTTGATTTGTCTGCCTTTTGTGCTCTTTAATACAGTGATAGTAGCCACATTTGTTCTGCATGACTTCTGTACTTTGTTAGGACTTGATTTTCTGTCATTCCTCTGATATGCCGCTGCTCCTGCAATGAATTCTGCTATTGTTGCCTCCTTTTCCTGTTTCCTGGGATTATTCTTTTTGCATCTTCTGGGTGCATGCATTTATGACACTTCTTGAATGTGTGTCAGGGAGTTTACTCCGGTGCGAGTCAGTGGGATGATCCGATAGCTTGTCATTTGATACCATGATTTTGGCAGAGCCATCTGAGCATGAAACTCTAACAGTCTGGGCATCAAAGAGCAGTGTTGAAGTTTTCTCACGTGCCATGAACTGATGTTTGTGTGAGCTGTGAGAATCCAGTTTCTCAAGCCACGCTCAGCTGGGGATGTCATGCTTCACCACCATTTCTTTTAGCCACCAGTGAGACAACGTGAACACGTGGATGGAAAACTGGTCTGGGGAGACTGAAAGTTTATTCCTGCCTCTGCCACCGAGTCAAGGCAGCTCAATTAACTTCATTAGAACTTGGTTATATTTTCCAGAGTGTGCCTGATTTAGCTGAGTCTTTAGAGCATATGCCACTTAGGACATGGATGTTTTTTTCCAGAGGTCTAGCTGTGGTTGCTTGCTCACAGTAGTAGTTCAAAGTATTACTATATTACCATTTCAAGGTATTTAGTACCAATATTTGAAAAGCCTTCACTGAAGTGTTTTTTTCAGGGATAAACCTGTGCCTAATATCTCTGGCAAATGAAGGCTATGAGAACTGTCTACTTTGTGCTGCATCAGTATCATGGTTTGTATGTGGAGAAATAGAGTATTGCTAATTAAATCATCCTGTGGTTTGTCTGGGGATCCAGAACTAAACATTTACCTGTTTGTTAAATAATTAAAAGCATAATCCCAGTAGCTGCTGTTGTAATGGTCACGGCGTTAGATCCCGCGTGTGGTTCAGAGCCGTTCCACCCTTTGGCACTCTGCAGCCTGAAGGGCTCGGGAGCAGGAGCCGGGAGAGTTGCCTGAGGCAGAGCTTCCCAAAGTGACACTGTGTTTTGTTGCAGATCACTGGTTCTGGACTGACATTTGGCCTGTCTCACTTGAGGAGAGTTTTGCAGCTCTCGGCTGTTCCCGCGCAGGTTTGCTGGTGCCTCTAGCAGTTATCTTCTACACCAGTGGTCCCCGTGGAGTGCCGAGGCTCAAGGGTGAAAGGTTTAGATAGTGCACAGCTCTTTGTCTAACAGTGCTCATCCCTGCTGACCTGCATTTCTGGGAGGAAGGTTGTACTTGAGCTCACCAGTGTCCAAATTTTTAACTCTCTCTCATTTTCACGCTACAGGAGTCCTGTGGGTATATTTGTAAAAAGAACCATTTCTGAAGTCTGCTGGGTAGGTTTTTTGGTAATCTACAAACATTATAATGTACTTCTGGAAAGCAACCACCTTTTAAAAGTAGCTTGAGGATGCTGCCACTGAGCTGAGTAGATGTATGAGGTGGAGAGGTTGGTTGTCGTGTGCTACAGGCATCGTACAGTCAAGAGGACAGGCAGCCGCGTGATCCAGCAGCGGCAGCTCTGGGTTGAGTTCAGATGTTCAAACAACAGAAGCTGGGAAACTATGCAGTGTCTGACAGGCTCCTCGATTGTCTTTTGTCTGGTTGAGAATATTCTTAATTCAATTAACTCCTGGAGGAGAGGCTGCAGTGCCCTGCTGACAGAGGAGCAGCAGCAAGCAGCCGCGCTTCCCGCTGGTGAGCGGCAGCGGTGGCAAACGCTGTTTGGGTGGGAGAGGGCTGTTGCTGGCCACCTGATTGCCCCAAGATGAAAACAGTTCATTTATTCAGCTTTTGCTTCATCGGGCATTAGGGTGGAAGGGGGATATAAGTGCATTTCCTCTGTGGCTGTGCCAGTGCTTTCTCCTGGAAAAATACGCCCACTCTCACGGTAACGCAGCGGCATCAGAAAGCAGAACTACAGCGAAGGCAAAACTGAGTTTAATTTGGCTGGGAGACAGGATGCAGTGGTTTTAATCGAGTGTAGAGCTTTCCTGGGAGAGATTAAATTACTCCATACTAGAAAATACCTTGACTTGAGGGGTTTTTGTGGGGTTTTTTTTGACATGATGGCCAGGAAGTGGAACTCTAGCCACCTGCACCACTGCTGTGTCAGATCTGTGGATGCTGTTTCCTTTAAGTATTGGCTCTTGCTCCTTTAAAACATGCTTGTTTTCTGCTTTGTTATTGTCTCTTGAAAAGGGGATTATAAATGGTGACAGCTTTTCACATCTATGAAATGTTTTCTATGTAAGGTTCAACTTCCCTGTGAAATGTGTTTTTTGGGGGAAAAGGCTTTAATCGATTGCAGCAGACCAAGCAAAACTGCCTCTCTCTTTACACTGAAAGAGGTGGACACCCAAGTTCATGAACTCAGTGGAGAGCTCTCTCAAAACTGCGAAACCTGGTTTGTATTTTGCCAGAAGCCTCAGAAGAGTGCCAAGTGTGCACACTACAGAGGGGGGAAAGGCTGGAGCCTCTTCTGTGATGTTAGGTTAGCAACCTACTGCCCTGCCATTGCATCGCCCTTCTCTGCTGGAGCTGGGGAGAAACTGTTGCAGCAGTAGGATGGAAATTAATAGGTGATAAATTTATTTTGACATGGAAGAGCTGTGTGATTCGGAGGGGGGGAATTGCATGCATAATGCATGCAGGGAGCACAGTGAAGCAGTCAAAACTCAGGAGTTCCTGAAGCATATTTAGATGTCAGCATTCTGACATGTCTCTATAGCACACGGTGCTGCTGAAAATGAAAATGGGCAAGTTTTTCCTTAACTGTCTGGAGGTTTGGTGGACACATTGGGGGCAGGATTCAGAGTTAACTAGTCTTAATTAATCTGTTCCAGCAGACAGCAGTAGCTGTACTGACAGTGAAACTCTGCAGATTGGCACAGCCTTCACAGATGGAGTCCAACCAAGATAAACTCACATCATCTTTTCATGCTTATGTTGCTGTGTGTCCTCAGGTATGAATTTTCTGTTCTGGGTTTGCCAGATTATTTCTACATATGGCTACTCTTTCTTTATGAATTTAATTGAGTAACCAAAACATTTTGAGGAGTATGTAGAATCCTGGATTATAAACAGGGAGATTCCAACTTTTTGCCAGGTAAAATGCACAGTAGGACATGTATTTTATTCCAGGCCAACTGCTGAGAAAACCTACTGATTCATTTTGGAGGAAAGATTAGCTAGTTAAAGTGGTCCAGAGTTTGACTGGCAAAGTGATAACATAAATACTGATAATGTTGTTATTAAAGATATATTCATTTTTAAGGGGGAAAAAACTGTGATTCTTAGGGAAGGTGTTCTGAGGGAGAAAATTATTAGAATGGATCTGTTTCTGGTTTGGGGCAGAGGTGGTGCTGATATTCTTTCTCTCTCTCCCTACCTCTCCTTCTCTCCTCAATTTCTGGCACTTAACTTTTCTTGGAGGTGGTTGGTGTGACAGCTTTTGTTCAGCTAAAGCTCTGCTCACAGCAATCCCTGTAAGAAACAGTGATTTCCTTTCTCCTAGTGTTGTCAGAGTAGTAACACTCACCTTAGTGCTGCCATCTCTGAAGCCAGTAGCTGAGCTCCAGGAGGGAGGTGGTGCAGATGGGCTGTGCCAAGGGGTGAAGCTCTGACCTGCGTGTATCTCATGGTATCTTTTTTTCAGTGTGTCTCTAGGACAGAGTTTGAAGATGGACTCATCCAGTAGAGGGAAAAGAGCATTAACATGCAGGGGAAGTTTCTTACATTTCAGAATCCACCGTTACCAGTTGCTGGACTCATGTGTCAGTAAGTGAGGTTTTGACTTGAAAGAGGCTTTTTGGCTGAGAGTGCACTTGCAGTAACAGGGGGAGTGTGACAAGATGCAAACCTGAGCAACGAGCAGTTTCTCCAGAGCTCGCCACATCTCGTGGCCTCACAAGTGCTGTCGAGGGCAGCAGCACCAGAACAGCTCGGGGTGAGGAGGACAGATGGCTGCACACTTGCTCTGGCAGGTAGAAGACATGGCAAGAGGCAATTTCTTCTTCATAAGGGCACGTTGCTGCTGCCTCTTCTCTTGGCTCAGGCAGCAAAAAGCTGATTTCACCATTAGGAGATGGCCAGAAGGCTGGGAAAAGTAAAAGGATGGGAGAAAAGAAATGAGGTCAGGAGCTGGGAGTGAAAGGTTGATTGCTTGGGTGTCCTCTCCCCAGGCATGGATCATGAGCAAGCAGAAATAAATTGTGTGTATGAACAGAAAATAGATGGGGTCTGACCTTGCTTACTGAGGAGTTTAATGAGGGTTCAGACAATAAAATCAAAGGAAGGAGATATTTGCTCTAATTTTAATCTTTCTTTGTCTTTACACAGGCCTGGAAAAAATGTTCCGTTTTAAACCAGGGGACAAGTACAGAGGAGAGAGAAAACAGAGAGTGCTGTTTTAACAAGAGGTCCCCAAGCTGGTATGTGTCTGCATCCTAATTTGCTATGGACTTTGTGCTTTTATTGGAATTACTTCAAAGTCACAAACTGGATTTACCTGTCCTGTGCTGAAGGGAACGGTTACCAGTGGTACTTTTTTAAGGTGTAGAAAGTGTCACTGTTATATGGACGTGCAGCAGTACTTCACTTGGGTTTTGGTTCACTGCTTTTGCTTGTTGAAGCATGGGCAAGGAGTACAAGTTTTTGTTTTCTATTTTTAGTATGCAGAAGGCCCAAGTTGCCACACTCAAGACTTGGACATTTCCAAGACAGGATGGAGTCTTAGGGCAGGAACTAAACAGTGGTTCCCTGCCAGGTCTGAGCTGCTGCCCGAGGAAAGCAAGTGATAGAGGAAAGGTTACAAAGAGAAGAATATTTTTTTTTGGCAGCTGGCTAATCTTTCTGAATTTGGAGGGTCACAGTCACGAGGCATAGATGGAGTAATAATAGCAGTGTGTGTCTGTTTTATGGCTATTAGGAAAATAGCACAGGAATTAATTTTGTAAAAATAGCTCAGTGTTGCAGGCACAAGGGGTGTGACTGTGGCTGCAGGAAAAAGTTCTGGCTTCTTACCTCCTAAAGTAAAAAAAATATATAAAATCCTGTTTGCTTAATATTTATCTCAAGAAGTAACTTGGCCTCTCGTGCCAGAGAAAACAGTCTGCGGGTTCAGCAGGTCCTGAGGCAAAGAAACTTTATTATTGTTTGGGCAGGATCTGGCAAACACTGCCAGGTGCAGCGCTTTGTACCTCGTGTGAATCCTCCTTGTACACAGGGGCCTAAAATGAAAGGTCTGCTGCACAAACTCTCCACCAGTCCAGACAGCCCTGCTGACTGGAACCAGAGGAGGCAGCTTGAGGTGGCTTGTTTTGCAGGTGAGAGTGCTGGTGGTTCACATACAGTGCTTATAAAATTGCTGGTAGTTTTGCTGAAGAGTTTTTGACAGGTTGGTGTGTCTGTGGGCAAGATTGGAAACTCTGCAGCAAAACTAACAGGCTGAAATGTGAGGCTGCAGGAGCTCTCCCTTGGTCTTGCCTTGATGCTGCCCTGGTTTAGTGTTGGTGCAAATGCACCTTGCAAAAGACTTGGAATGTTGGTAGCTGTTCTTTGGTTAAAGAATCCACTTTGGACCCTTGTAGAGCACTTTGTGTAGGACATAGGAACGACTTGTACCTAGGTAGGAAGAAAAAAACTCTAGCACAAAGCTGGATATGGTGAAGAAGGGAGGGATGTTCTTTGATGTGGGCAAAGAGAAGTTTATTTTCAGGTACAGGAGAAAGAGGATTTCAAACAGGAGTTCTTACTTGGGGGAAGAAATCCATTTACTAAACACTGATCGGATGTTTGTTACTGGAGCACGTGCGGCTCTTCTCTGGTGAGTTTGCCAACTGCTTGGCAAGGGACAGGGAAATGCCTGTTAAAAATTAACCAGCAACTGAGATAAATCACATACAAACAGCTCGAGGAGTGTGGTGATTTCATCAGGATCTGATCTGCTTGTTTGTCTCCTGGCTGCCCAAGTTCCTTTGTAACGTTTTTTAGTTGTCTCTGCTTTCTGCACAGCGACCTTCTAGATGCCCTGTCCAGCAGCTCCTTTGGGAGGGAAGGTCAGGTGCATTTCTCTGAGCAGCTGAGGGGGTTCATTTTCATCAGAAGCAAGCTGTTTTGTATGGTATTAATAAAGGACCTGATCTTATGCCACAGAAGCCAAGGGCATCTGGTTCTAAAACAGATTCAGTGTGCCTTGCCTGACCATGGTGGTAGAGGCCCAAGCCAGAGGTCCAGGCTCCTGGAAGTTATGGACAAATTAAACTTGTTCATAAGCTTCTCCCATTCAGTAATGCTGGATAATGGAGGCTTTTAACTGTGTGGCTGCTTTTATCTACCTGCCATTATTTAACTCTCTGCAGGTTTGGCTAGCTGACCTGTCTCTGTATCAGGAGGACACTGTGTAGCAGTAGGATTTGCAAGCAAGTTCAAGTAATTGGCATTTACCTTCTGACAGGTGCACGACAGAAGCATTTGCCCACTTCTCAGATCTGCCCCGTGGGTGAGTTTACTCATCTTACTTACAGCACTATAACTAGTGGTGTGGAGATGTGCACAGAGAAAATTCCTACTGGTCCCTTGAACACGTTCAGAGAGCTCCTGGGCATCCTCACCTCTGGGCTGAAAGGCGGGTGGGTGACACCTGAGACCACTGGAGCAGCCTATGCCTGTCCTGCTGCATCCTCTGGGCAGTTCCTTTATGGGTGCAAGGTGTTTGTCTTCCCACAAGCATGGTCATCAAAGGGTAGAGCTTCTATGTATAGCCCGTACACATCCCCTCAGGGAGCTGTTGCCCTGTACTGAGGTGTGAAGCGTGGGTTGTCCATGCTGAGTGTCGGCACACGACCATCAAACAGTCAGGCTGGAAAATTCCCCCTCGTGTATTATTTTGCTTGCTGCAAGATTACCTTGGAGTCACTGTTGGCAGCCTTGCGTGGTGTGGAGGTGCTGTGTTCCTGGGCTGTTCCAGACAGGCTGGCCGTTGGAAAACTCACCAGTGTGTCAGTGCATTTCAGGGCCAGAAATGGCATCCAGTTGTTTTGCAGTCCCATACCAGTGAGTGCATTTGCAGGATTACTTGCATTCCTCATTCGTGCCTCCTATGGTTTCACCCATAGCTGCCCCTTGAAGGGCTGTAATTCAGATCTGTTTGCCACATGCTCAGGATACTCCCCTGTTTGGGCTGTTTTGTGCAGTTTGCCAAACACTCTCTTGGGACTAAGTGGTGTCCTGGGAGGGGATGGCTGAATAGAAGATGAGGAGCAGTGTTACAAAGAGCCTGAGTGAGAGGCCTGTGGCCTGGAGCTCTGTGGCTGAGGTGTGTTTGAACCCTCACAGATTTTCCCTGTCTCTCTAACCACCTTATGTAAGCTGACCATGTGGTGATGAAGGCAGCCCTTGAGGTGCTGTATATTTTCTCATCCTATTTCTCATATTAATGAAATCATTTTTGTTAAGCCTCCATCACATATCTTTATTTGGCAAACAAATTACTCCAATAAAAGCTGACAGGGGATCTCACAGCGAGTTTCCCAGCGAGCACATGAGCGTGCCAGGGCTGCTTGCTAACACACAGCTGAGCTGCCAGAATGCCAAGGGCCCCTGACACCCCACAGAACTGCCTGATGTACCTTGTGGGCTGTTAAACATCACTCAGTTTTAGCAGTCAGTCTTCAGTAATGGAGTTTGGCCAATTAAAACAGCTGTTTGAAAGTAGGATAGAGCCAATGGCGTACGACAGGAGGGTGACTGAAGTGCTCACAGTTTAGTGACACCTCTAACTCTGCAGTCAAGTTGCCCATTTCTGTGTAAATTGGTACACCCTATAGAGTTGTGGGGGTGAATTTTAGTGAGTAGTTTCAGTGTCTTTGAGCCCTGTTTATACGCTCCAAGGCACGATGACTAACGGGATCCCCCAGACTATTAACAGGAATCATGTGTATGTGGTATTTTAGAGAGAGCACTTAAACATCCCTCTGGGCATGGAAACTTTGAGGAGCCCCGTGGGATCACAGCTTCTCCTGTCCTCCAGCTGGTCCAAGAAACTGAGGTAAGAAGATGGTTCCTGAGCTAATGCAGAACTCCAGAGGGATGGAAGTCAAAGTGTCTCTCTTGGACACCCCTCTGAATCCTGCTAATGAAATTTCTTGCCTTAGACTGTCGTGATTTCTTCATTTAAAAGCACAACTGGCACTGCTCGGTGCTTATTTGGGTTTAGTTCTCTACTCACAGCAGGCTGGACAGCAAGCTGGTCCTTGCTGGAACTCTGGTGTTATCACCAGCTATGGCACACATCAGATGAGCTCTCAGCTGAGCTCTTGCTGTTGTGCTAGACCTGAACCGAGGCACTGGGGAGTGGTTCTCACTGTGCCACTCTTAATATTTATATCGAGATAGAAAGCTCTGGAAAAGAAGGAGAAAGTTTATTTGCACTTGGAATCTCAAAATACTGCTATTAAGATCCAATGAGTAAGTTCCAACATTTGCTGGAGGGAAATCGTAGGCAAGTGACTTGTTCTTTTAAGTCAGCCAGGTTTGGGGTTTTTTCTTATTTTACAATTTGATTGTTGCCTTTGATCTGTTACTAATCACATCCCAGGGTATATTTTTGGCTGCTTATCTTTTTTTTTGTGAGCACTCATGCTATACATTGTGCACAACACTCTTTTATCTTGCACATCTAGGAGAGAGGTTTCTGTTTGAAATCAGGAGGCTCAAGCTCAGAAAGCTGTAGCAATAGGTGGCAAAGATGGAGCTGAACTAGACCAAACTGTGTTATCCTTGTTAGATGGCACAGGATGTAACAGTTTGTGCAGGTTCAGCAGTGTGTGCTATGATGGCAGCTGCTACCTCTTGTAAAATGAGACGTTTTTGTATTTCAGAAGCTCTCAAATTACCTGTGAAAGTGTTCTTAAAAAAAAAGCTGGGTTGAAAATTGTCAAATAGCTATAATGCTCTTTTCATATTAGAGTGAAATGTACTTTTAGTTTTGAATCTGGTAACAAGAGCTGCTTCACTTTGGTTGAATTGTCATCTCTGGGGTCATTTCACTGTAATAAAAATGAGATTTTTTTCAATCCAGAAATGAAAGCAAGATTTCCAATTAGTAGCAAGTAACAGCCTCCTTTACTGATTACTTTAAAACAAGGACAAGGTATTTCAACTATCAACAAATATTTGTGACATATTACAAAGTAACGTAAAAGAAAAAAGATCACGATCACATTTGAAGCAAAATAGTTCCAAAATGTTTACAAATGCATTGGGTTTGCTCTTCCACGATGTTTTGTTGATACAGTTTTGCAGGAGACCATCTGTTTGGGCAAAGAAACTTCCTCTATATGTCCTGTGCTCTGTCCCAGGGGACAAACTGCCACAATAGTTTCAAAACACTGCCTTCTCAGAAACAGGGGTTTGAAATCTGCCCTCGGATGGTCCTGTGACCACTGGACTTGGTGCAAGGCTTAACATGGATTTTTTTTTTAATGATGGTTTTATAGCATGATATGAAGCTGACGTTTATTTTACATTAAGTATTTAAAAGAAATGAGACATTAATTCTATATATACATTTTTAAAGATTTAAAGCTGCACCACTAACAACAATTTATCAATCTTTTGTCATTTTCTTCAGTGTTACGATTCCTTTGTCAGATGTAGAACGGTGAGCAGCGAGGAGGATGTTCCTCATGTCAGAAATCCCAAACCTAACAGAAGAATTCCCTGTGCAACTGCACAGCACACGCCTGGTACATAACGAGAAAACCAGTCCAAAGTTCTGATAAATATTGACTTCCAGCTGGAGCTAATAGCTGTGCTAGTTCTAAAGACTCAAATGCTTGGCTATATACAGAAGGCTTGGCCGGAATGGGAACATCTGCCAGAGCTCCCTGGAGGAGCATTTCACGGAGCACTAACGCCCTTCCTGCTTCTGCGCAGGCTCCTGGCACCTCTGGGCCGGCACCGTTCCCGGGGCTGCCGCCGGGCTCAGCCCTACACCACGCACAGCACCTTCTCCAGGCTGCTCAGGCTTCAGCTGAACCAGGAGTTTCTTGCAGGCCTGAGAGCCCTCAAGGGCTTGCTCCTGAGCTAAGCGCGAACTCCCAGAGCATCGTCAGCTGCCAGTTGACATCAGGTAAGGGTTTGGTCTTTTGCTGTCAGCGTGTTACAGCGTGAACCGCACCAGCAGGTTTCCATGAGCACCATTAACTGACTTGGGTAACGTGTCCGTTGGCACAACCCAGCAGGATGAAAGAATACGCTGCGCTCCTGTCGTGTACAATAACGAAGCACAGCTGCCAATTACCTTGCGACTAGTCTGTAAATATTAAACCCATAAATATGTTCATAAGCAGACACACTTACACAGAAGAGCAGCAATAATACAGGATGCAGAGCCTACTCTATGTAACTGCTTTTTTGTTAATAGGGATTCAACACCAAAGTAAATGCCGTTTAATAGGAAGCAAACCCTTCTTCAGAGGTCAGGGGCAGGAAGGCAAAGTTCAGGTCCAGGCTCCCACTGATCTGAGGTGACTCCAGATCAATCCCACTGTCTATCACGGAGAGAGCAGCACTGTTGGAAGATAATGACTATCAGTTAACACTAAAACTTTCTGAACGGGAGCTTTTTTTTGCCACCATTTGTAATTCTCCTTTTTCCACGTGTACTCTTTGTGTGAGCACTGACCAAGCTTACCGGGGCATGAAGTTATTACAGAAAAAATACCATTTAGAGGTAAGGATTAATAAAAACAACCAGCCACGGATTGGAGTTCCTGAATCCTGGGAGGTGTTCTCCATGTTTTGAAGTGAAGTTTCAGTGAGATTGCACTTAGCAGCCCCCTAAGCAGCTGTCACTCCAGCCTTTCCTTAGGCAGGGAGCTCTGTTGGAATCGCACGAGAAGGGCTGGAGAGGACTGTGCTGGTCCATTGTCTTTGCTAATGCTCTTCAGAGCAGCGTCCTCTTCTTAAGATCACATCATCTAGTCCAATATCCCCAGTTCTTCCGTTCCCTTTCTCCCCTTTAAAAATAACCTGGAAAGGGAAATAAAACAATTTGAGTGCAAAAATGAAGTCAAATGAAAGAAGCTTTGATCGAGAGAGGTCTCAAGAGTAAGAAAGCAAAAGCACAAAAAAGCTCAGGCAGTTGTTACTGGCTCACAAGAGCCTGTCTGTTCTGCTCAGAATTACGGCTGGTTTTTCTGTTTCTGATCCTCTCCCTTCTTCACATTGGCAGCACCTTGGTGAAGAACCAGCAGTGGAGGAGGGAGTTGCTCCAGCTGCACTATCTGCTGAGGTAAGATCAACTTCCACATAAGAGAATCTGGGTCACTTGCTACATCTCAGCGCTGCTTTCATCGTGCCTCACAACAAACACATAAAATCAAAATCCTCTGTATTCTGAAAAATGTCTAACAGAGGAGCTTTCCATTGCTAAAGCACTTTGCAGCTGCCTTAGTTCTGGGAACCTGAAACACCCATCTTTTAATTAAAAAATTCTGGCTCCTGCAGACCAATGATAATCTACAGAAGCTCCTCCCCAAATGGTGGTGGATGTTTGGGCATCAATTGACACAGTCCAGATTTTGCCTGAGTAGGGGAAATTCAACAAATACAAAGCTTGAGAAGTACACATTTTGTGTTACTGGTATAGTCAGGTCATCACTCACCTTCGTGGCCAGAGCAGCTCCAGGTGTGCTGAAGAGCATAAAACCATCTTAACCTCCCTGCATTATCAAAAATTACTTATTTTCAGTATCTTTGCCCCGGTTTAGCTACTTCAGTTATTAATCCAGAGGGGATGATTCTCTCTGTTGCACAGCACTGTATTATTTAAAGCATTATTCACGAGGAATCTTGATACAGGCTTTTTGGAACTCCACGTACAGTGTGTGCCATTGTCCATCAGACTGCTCTTTCCTACGTGGTGATTCCCTCAGCCAGGCTGTATGAGGCAGCTCAGAACAGGCTGGTTTGTTGTTTCCTGTGTTTCTGTTGCTGTAGGGGGGGTTGGTTTTTTGCATAAAACTAATCTGAAAAAAAATGTGCAATAACTCTCTTATCCTCAGTGTGATTCCACTGGCAGGGATCCAAGCAGTAAAACACAGGCTGAAATTGGACTCAGAAGACAGAGAGTCCAGTGCTACACCATCTAAGTGTCTGCAGCTTCTATCCAAGTGTCTGCAGCTTCTCATGGGCAAGAACAAACCACAAGGTACGTGTATCAGTACTTACGCTCTTGATGCCGAGTCCTCGCAAGGTTATGTGTGTCTGTCTCCAGCCATGGCCACCATTTCTCCCCCAGACCGCGGGTCCCTGAGCACCGTTCTTCCTCACAAAGACCTGGAGGGCGGCGGAGTGCAGCCCAGGCACCTTGTGTCTGAAGGACAGGCACAAGTTGCTGGCCTGAGCCGTGGGACCCAAGGGCAGGATAAGATGTGCTGCTCTTCCTGCTTTGCCTTTGTGGTCAGAGATGGTAAGGTACTGCCCCCCTGCAAAAGAAAAAGCACTTAGTTCAGTTTTTAAAAGAAAACTCTATCCTGTTACAGGACCAAATGTGCAAGAGCCATCAAGAAGCAGAGAAGGGCTCCACCAGGCCCGGCGAGTGTTGAATGAGGCACAGAGCTGCTGAACCTGCCCCTGGACCGACGGCTCTGCCTCCTGGAGGGGGAGATGTACAGTGCTGGCTTTCTGTTTACATCAGTACCAGGTTAAGTCTTGCCCATCTCATTTCTTTCTTTCAAAGCAAGCAATACCTCTTTTGAAGATGGAAATTTCACGTGTTCATTTCTGACAGCCCCTCGGCGACTGCGTTATTTTAAAGGCACAGTGACCTCAGAGCTGCTCTGCCCACCTACGCAGCCCCTACGCTGCAGGGTCTCGCTGCTGGGAGAGATGCATGAGGCGAGCAGAGTAAGGGTTGGCATGAGACTGGGCTACTGTTCTGTCCCTCTCCTTTCATCTGGGAGCTGTGGTGCCAGGTTAAGGCTCAGAGCGTATCCATTTGCAAACACGACCCTTTTTATGTAACAATAATTTCAACCCTTAACTGGGTTTAGCTGCAGACAGCTCCAAACGGTCGTGCTTTCCTAATGGTTCTTGACTGGATACCCTCCCTGAAGTCTTCTCTAACACAGCGAGTTGGCAGTGAACATACACACTTCATTCAAAACCCTGTTAATTGTATCTGATCACATAAAGGTGCCTCCAGAAAAACACCTAGAACATGAAAACTAGAGGATCTTGGGTATGGCAACATCCATTATACCCAAACCAAACCAACCCAAAGGCATTACAGCCCTACGTCCCATGCACCTTTCACACAGGCACTCAAAACTACAATAAATGACACTCCACATCTTGGAGAAAACCCCCACCTGTCTTTTTTCATGTTACTTGGCATTAAAACTTTTGCAAGATGGGTAACTTTAAAATTGGAGTTACCAAAGCAAGGAGGGTTTGCTTTTAAAATATAAAAATTGAAAAAGAAATTAAAAAAAATCTTATCTTGCTCCTAACTTAATCTCTTTTTTTTCCTATTGAGATCAGATATCAAAATCTTTTTTACTAAAAAATAAATCGGAGTTTACAGAACAGAAGGTGGTATTTAAACTGAAACAGAAGAGGTAGAAATACTGGGGGTTGTCATGATGTTGCCATACACAGTCTTTACTTAATTAACTGAAAAACATTTTTCATTTAAATTGCCACCCTGCTGCTACTCAACCAGAGCTGCAATTTTTTTTTTAGATCATGTTTTTGAAAGCCACAATGACTTTCCTCAGAAGCTGTGAGATTGAATGACCATGTGCCAGGGCCTGCCACACACCTGAAAGCAAAGCCAACCTTACCTCCAGTTCATGGGGAGACTGAACAAGCAAAGGATCCCACCGGGGCCCTGGAGCTGCAGGTGAGCACGAAGTGGGATCCATCTGGCCAAGCTTTTCTGTTTGGGATTTTGGGGGGAGTTTTGTTTGGTTTTTTAATGTGTTGTTTTTGCATCAGGGTCATCACTGCTAAAATAAGCAGAATGGAGTTTCAATAACTGCACCTGTTTGTTGTAGAGAGAACTCCATGGCTGTAAAAGGGCTGCCTTGCCTCATTTAGTGCATCTGTTTCAGATAGTCACTGAGAGTCCAATCAATGGGAAACAGGTTTAGCTAAGCACAAAGCCAGCCTATCTACGGGCAAGCCCCTGCAGGAAAAGGTCCCCCCAAACCAGCATTTTCTGCATGCAAGATAAGCTTATAAGGCTTCAGCAGGGCACCTTTCAAAATGCAGATTATGAGAAACCAATAAATAGTGAACTTTGAAAGGTGAAAGCAAACACTCGGGCACAAGCTGTGAAAATAAATCCATGGAACAAGGTATTCCAGACAGGAGGGGGTGGGTGACTTCAAGAGACCAGGTTTAAAAGGTTATGATAACAGCAACAAAACAACCCAAAGAAAAAAAAAGAAGAGATTGTCACTAACAGGCACGCAAAAAAGGAGAGGGGGAGAAAAAATTTTAAAAAAAAAAAAAAAAAAGAGTTTTTAAGTAAAGCAGGCAGTGAAAAATCATAGTTCTGGAACTTCCTATCTATTAACCAGCCATTTTTGAGTCCAGCCATCACCCTCCAGCAACGTCAGCCGGAGCCTTCTGCTGCCCAAGCGCCTTCCCTTCCCTTCCCTTCCCTGCCCGCGTGGGCCGGCCCCTGGCAGTGTGCGCACTGTGCGCTGCCAAGGCTGCTCCTCTGGCTCTGCAGTCCCCCCGTGGTTCGGGGAGCCAGAACCAGGGGGCTGAGCCCCCCTGGGCAAGGAGAGGCAGCCAAGGGCAGCGGCCTCTCGGGGCCCTGTGGTGACAGCACTGGGTGACCAGCAGTAGAGAGGAGCAGTGCTGCTGGGACTGGGCAGGGGGAGAAGCTGGCTGCTGCTTGGGCTGAGCACCAGAGCCAAGGGCAGGCTTCTTGTGGCCTGTCCTGGGAGGGATGAAATCCACCCTCTATCAGTTTGAAGCCATTAGCCCTATGCTATCACTACATGCCCTTGTAAAAAGTCCCTTTCCAGCTTTCCTGTAGGTCCCCTTTAGGTCCTGGAGCACCTAACTTGTCTTCTTTCCAGTTACCTAACATCTTTCCTACACATAGGTTGCTGTAACTTGGAGTAGAATTCAGTAAAATCCAACTGACAGGTTAAACTAGAACATAATATTTGGCAGCAGAACAAAAACCATTTCCAGGACTTTCTACAGTTTTGCTAGCAATATGGAAATAATTCTGTTTGTGCAGAAAGTTGTTGAAAAATCACCTTTGTTTCACCATAAAAGAAAGCTGTTCTCCAGTCCACAGTTTTGTTCTGATTCTTTTAGAACAGATAATCTTTTACTAAATACATTCACTCCTCCTTCAGAGACATTCCTCTTAGAAAGGTAAAAGTGCAAATTCTCAATTGCTCTGTCATGCTGGGAATCCTCAGGTTTGATTTTTATACACAGAAGAGGTGCAGGTATCAAATGTATCCCAGAACTGAAGGAAACAGAAGCTGCTTAAGTTCATCACGACCCCCAGAACCATCCCTCGACCTCGAGCCCGGGTGGTTCTGCAGCGCCAGGCCGCGACCGCACGCAGACATCTTACCTGCCACGTCTCTCACTGGTTCCCAGTGCAAGTCATCGCCTTTGTCCTTGATCCACCCGCACAGCCCACTGTCAAAACTGCAGCTGTGCACCAGCACTCCTGGGCGGAACACAGCAGAAGGTCAGAAAACCCCCAAGTTACTTGGATTGTTTTGGTTGGGGGAACTACAGTGATTGCCCTTGGGGCTGCCACCAGTAAGTAAATATGAATATTAAATGCAGTAGAAGGAGCACTAGAAAAATAATCTACACAAATACTAAATCAAAAGGATGCTAAGTGTTGCTGTTAACAATTCAGACTGTTTTTGTGCTAAATCTGTTAGGAAATAGAATTCTAAGGGTTCACTTAGGTGGTGGGGTTTGTTCTCTTTACAAAGCATAGTTTGAACAAGGGGCATAACGTGTAGGAGTCCTGTAAAAATGTATAAAACCCCAAGGAAGCTCCAAAAACTCCTGCACCCTGAGCAGGAGACATGATCCTTACCTGGGTCATCGTTCGCTTCGAATTCCTCAGCAGTAATCCCTCTTTCAATTTCAAGTGTTTCAAAGAGATTGTTGCTCACTCCAGGCTGGCGCGGAACTGCGAGAAAAGCAGAATGAGATGAAGGGAGTTAGTGACCTACTTCTTCATCTTTAATAAAAGCAGCAGAGCAGCTCTGGGCATTGTGCTTTTCCTGGAGAATTCAGTGTATTGAACTGTATTTGACATGAAGAGTCAAACTTTATGCCTCTGTGATTTATGATTTACGTTGGAACGTTTATCTGAGCGCTGTAAAAGGTGATTCCAAATCTGCTACAGGCTCTTCAAATGAAAGCTGCTTTTTATTGGGGGGGGGGGGGGGGGGAAAAAAAAAAAACAAAAACCTTCCCCCTCGCAGCCCCCCTGCCCCCCCCACACCCCCCC
>WTSP01000847.1:0-105000 GCA_025331215.1 Actenoides lindsayi | reverse complement strand
CCAGATTGCGCTAGCCGCTGCAGTCTACTCGCAGCGCACTGTGGTCTACTTCGCGTCATTTGCCTTGGGCTTGTGCGTGCGGCTAGGTCGTGTGCGGGATAAAAAAAAAGCAAAAAGCTTTAACCTTGAAGCACACTGTTCCCCTCCAAATGCACCTTTAAAGATAATGGTTTCTCAATAAAACAAAGCCACATTAAAGCCCTTGCTCAAACCTTCCGACGCACTCACCTTCCACAGATGTTCACAGGAGAGACTCAACAGGAGGCAGTGCCACGGGGCAGAGGCCCCACAGCCACCTAACCTTCCAAACACAGCTGAAGGTCCCTCCAGCTTCTGCAAAGGATTTCAAGGGCTCCCTAAATGATTATCAGGATTGGCCTGCGAGTTGAGGAGGAGAAGCTCGAAGTTTTAAGTTGATTGCCTGTAATTAAAGCTCTACAGAAAAATACTTTTTTCACCCCTCTCCTCTGAAGTTCTCTCCAAACACCGTTGTTATGAGCTCCTAGGAGAAGGTGTCACAGAGCTTTAAACCTGTCACTTCAGTGCTCAGACCTAGGCAGAGGAATGTGCACTCGACACGAAACGAGAGCTACCCTAAGAGATGCAGGATGCTAAATATGCCCCCTGTGTACACTTCTTGCTACCACAACTAACGCGCCGAGTGCCGATCGTGGGAGAAAGTATTTGGCACAACGATTTTCCGCGGGCTTTCCAAGCCCTTTCTGTGTACTTTATATAGATATCAGTGTGCTTTTCACTTCAATAGTTTGATAAAACTTGTTAAATATAAACTTGGCTTCTTTTTCTTGGAGAATTTTATAAGCTCTGCGTGAGCCAACACATCAACACTACCATGTTCTCAAAGCTCACGAGGAAAGTTCTTCACAGAGGCATGAATTTAGTGTGGTTTTAAATGCACTTACATTTAATAAGTGCATAAGATTGATTCTTTTAGGCTTTTTAATCCTTTGGGAAAACAGCAGGAGTGGGTGGGTTTTTTTCCCCATTTACTGGCTAATCACTAAGTTTGTGCATACACCGGTTATTTGTCATTACAGAATACTCTCTGGTTTTGTGTGATGAAACCAAAGCAGAACATGGGAGTGCAGCTTCAGGTTATCAGTAATTGCTGTTACTATTAATAGTGGAGTCTTCTGCCTTACAGCAAACACTGCAGTTCCATTCCACACAATAGTCATGACCAACATTCCCATTTGTTAAAAACAACAAAACAAGGGGCAACATTTTTTTGACTGCATCGTTATTACAATTCCCCAATTTCACTGCCAAACCCTCCCCCCAAGTGATGAGATCTCACGCAGAACTAGCAGAAAATAGCTACAAGGAAGGGTAGTCCAGAGGTCACCCAGACTTGGTAAACAAGAACATGGCCCATTTTCCTCCAGGGAAGACTTCAATATTTGCTGGGCTAAAAAGAAGGGCCAGCAGAGAGGTACCCTTCACCCTTTCATCTGGATACTCACAGTGTCCAGGATATGTTGCCTAAAACTGCACAGACTCCAATTCTGCAGTGAGAATTCTCTCAGGAAGGGCTTTTTCACAGACTGTCCTACCCTCTACGGTGCCATTTGCACGAGAGGGGAGAGAAGCTGCTGGCACGAGACCACTCTCGAGTCCAGTCTTGCATTTCTCAGGCAGTTACAAGGCTCACTAACTTTGACCTAAATCAAACATCGTGTCTCTTCCCAGAGGATTTTCTGAAGGGTAACCTGCCTGCTTTTCTACGAGCAGCTACTCAGGAGGTGCAGAGTGACAGCCCAGTTTCAGGGAAACACAGCTCATATAAGAAGCCTGCCTAGATGAGAAAAGTTATCTAATTCCAATCTTTTCAGCTCCACCAAGGGCTAAGAAGGAAAATTACTTAACTGTCTTTCAATAGAGATAAGAGTTTGCTTTTTTTTCCTTCCTCCTCTGATATCTTGTATTATGCTTTGTCTTTAAGTTTATGCTTTTAATATTTATCACCTACATCCTGATGGTAGCAGAAATTCACAGTCTTACTGAGAAGTTTGTTCTGTTTGCTAGAGACTTTATCCACCTGAGTAACCAGAAAAGATTCCTCTGTACTTCACTGCAGTTGTCTCAGTCCTGAAATAGTTAAATATTAAGCCATCACTGCATTCTTCCCTCATTGCCATTCCCCCCATATCCATATCAGGAGAAGATTATCCTTGGTGCCAGATTCCACTGTCTGCATCTGACTAAGTGGTTCAAAGGCCAAGTGCAGGAATTCCATTTTAGAAAACACTATTTTGTTCTCTGAAAAAGCAGCCCCCCCAAGCCAGCACAGGCATTTTCAGAAGAGGGCTAAACCATCTAAAGACAAGCAAGAACCCAATACCCTTCATAAACAGCAAAGGCATTCAAGTAACATTATCAGCATTGTTATCATCTGTGCTCTCTGTCACCCCTGAACAGGCCAATATCACTGGTCCTCATCTGATTTCAAGCTGAGCAGCATATTCAAGAGTGCTCTGAAGTGAAAGCTTAGGACAAGTTTCCTTACCACGTGGGACAGCAGGGCAAACAGCAACAAAGGGAGGAAATAGGGAGCAACAAGTCACCACAGAAACAGTTAAATAATGAAAAGTTAACAGCTGAGAGATGCTTGCAGGAAACCAGCACCTTGCTCAGGCACGTTTCCTCTCCTGACACGGACCAGTCCTAGATCCCCAGCATGCCTGCAAGATGTGGCCTAGTGCACTGGGACATCCACCAAACATCCCTTTGCCATGGACTGCCTGACAGAAGCACCACCTCTTCAGATTGTTTACTGTCATCTAAGCCTGGCTAAGGCTTCAGAGCCTGAGAGGGGGGAAAAAGGAAGGAAAAAGCCCATGCATCACAAGATAAGCTAGTTTAAAAACACAACGTTAAATACTGAGGTCTTCAGCAGATGCTAAGGGCCTGTAAGACATACCTGGTGACTTGATCTGAGGAGCTGCCTGCCCCAGTATTGCCTGCTAAAGCCAGTAACAGTTGCTGGTGCTTGACCCGTTGGGATCCTGCTGTATTGTGCACTGAAGCCTTTGAAGTTTGTGTGCATCACAAACCTCAAGGGTGAGGCTGATAAAAAGCTCAGCAGAGCTGAACTTTTCCTGTGTTTGTTGTAGGAAGGTAACCCATACCGTAACCTTACAGGCAGAAAACACTTTTACTTTCCTACTTTCCAAACACCTGTATCTGAAGCAAACGTGCTGAAAGCATTAGCTACAAAATCAAGCCCCTCGGGACCAGGCAGAAAGAGGAACTGTAAATAATAAGCTTTGTGCAGACGATTGTTATGGCTTCGTGAAAACTGCCCCTCTGCTTTAGAACTCCAAAGAATGCCTGCAATATGAGACAGCCTGGGAAGCACAGTGCACGAGTCTAGAATAATGTCCACAGAATTCTGGATTTTTACCTATTGATTCCCATGATATAAAGGTCTTTAAGGTATTTCTTAGAATTTTATAAAAATAATGGTTTTTCTGTTTTAACTGAATCTTGTTTAGAAGATATCCTTGAAAAATCCAAAAGCGCACTCCTCTGAACGCTACCAGGATTTATCTTCCCAAATTCTAAGTCAGCTTGTATCTCCATTTTAAATTTACCAACTGTCTACAACAGATGCAATGTCACCAGGGAAAACCGACTGCTTTTTCACCAGGAACAAAGTATCTCACTGGGTAATGACCCAAAAGAACACAGCCCAAGAAGTTACATCACAGATGCCAAAGCAACCGGAAAAAGCCTCCCACATTTCTCACACAACTGCTCCGAGACAGCAAACTTTTCCTCCTGCTGCCCTGCTCCAGCAGCTTTCTTGTTGATCAAGCTGAGGAGAAGGGCTGGCCCAGCACACCCTCCCCGGCCCTACAAACAGCGGCAGAACGGAAGATGAGGTGGGGTGTTGAGGGTTTCCCGGCAGACACGCGTCACTCTGCCTGTGCCGGTCGTGTCCTCTCAGCTGGGCACTAAAGCTGGCGTGGAGATGGTGCTGTAGCTTTCAGAGCAGCTCTTAAAATGACCTGTGTCCATGCTATGAGTATCTTCACCATCTTCAACTTTCCATGCATCCGTTTTCACAGCTGCACTCCACAAAATCAGCCTCGGTGGTTTTGTAATGCAGATCTGTGGTGGCTCAGTCAGAACCGTCCAAGACTATTTTAATTCACACAGTAGGTGACATAAGGTGATCAGTCCCATCTCTTACCATTCCTAGAGCTAAGGAAACAGGTGAAGACTGACTTCTCAACTCCCCGAATTGGAACCCATTAACTATGAGTTACGTTGCATTTCAACGGTTTTCAGTAAAATGTCTTTCATTTTTCAAAGCTTTCAACTGAATGCACTCTGAGGTTAAGCACTGACACAGGACAATACACTCATAAAGAATTTCAGGAAGAAAACCTGAAAGTTTTGGTTGAATTGATCCTGACCTTCCTCCACACATTTTTCTTAGGTCATAGACATGTTTGTGTAGCTTTACCACAGGAACACTTCCAGTTCCCTGTCCCTGCCCTCACTGATGAAGCATTCCAAACCCCCAAGCAGCACAGAGCAAGCTGTCACCTCACGGCACCTACAACGCTGATAAATGAAAGGAGATGTAAAATTACTTACTGAACACGTCTCCTCGGGGTTTCTGAGGATCCACCTGGATTCTGTTGTCATCTGTGATGCCTGGGGAAGATGTCGTTTCCAAGGGAATGTGTGAAGTCTCTTCAGTTGTTATCAGAGGAGTTCTTTGTGGTGGTAGTGTAGGTCTTAACGTTGTAGATTGAGGTGGTGGTGGAGGTGTCGTCACTGGCTTCGTTACTGGCCTCGTTGTCACTGGCACGTACCTAGTGGTTGGCTTTGGTGTCAGTCGAGTTGTTGGCCTGGGTGTAGCATGAATCGTTGGCCTGGGTGTAGCATGAATCCTTGGCCTGGGTGTAGGATGAATCATTGGCCCGGGTGTAGGTCGAGTTGTCGGCGCGGGTGTAGGTCGAGTTGTTGGCCTGGTGATGGGCCGTTCTGTAACAACAACAGGTACATTTGGTGGCCTGAGGGGCTGCCTCGTGCCTCCCAGGTCAGGACCCCTACTGTCTCTAGCACTGCCCCCCTCAGGGACCCCGGTGCTGCCCTTGAGTGGATGATAGGGGCCAGGCGGGGCAGTCGGAGCGTTGGGAACAGCTACAGAGAGAATCAAACTGGGACCCAAACGGACATCGGGTCTCTCGCTCCAGACACTTCACAACGTGTTTCATTAGGACACGGAGAGTCTTTGCTGAAACTAAGAACTGCTGTTTGTTAAACAGTGATGTGTCTGATGATAGCAGGCAAAAAGGGTTTCTCTCTGGCCATCTGTTTATTACTATTCTTTTGAATACCCTGCAGTAAACATTATGTACATTAAAGTATAAAACACACCTTCAGACTACACCCCAGTAACACAGGTGGAGCGTGCCCAGGTAGAACTGCAAGCACTCAGGTTGTGAAAGATCCCCATGACATGACCAAAGGAAATAAGTCTGCAATGCTACTGCTCTTTGAAGAGATGAGTGACCCAGCCAAGAGCAGAGCTCACGTACAAGCACGGGGGCTGCAGAAAGAGTCAGCAGATGTCACAGAGCTGCGGAGTCCCAAGGAACGGCAAATGCTGGGGAGCTCCAAAGGCCCATTCTGTACCAAGGGGCACGGCTGCTTCTCCCAGGTGAGAGGTGAGGAAGGGCATTCTCCAACAGGGAATTCTTCCAGAGGAATCCTCCCTCTTGCACTGCTCCCATCTGGGGAGCAGCAGGCAGTGGATGGGGTGAGCTGCTGAAAGGGGCCAGTGGCAGAGTGTACATGGTAACGGGGTACAAGGAATAGGCACTGTCTGACCAGACCTACCCTGCGTGCTCTGTTGTTCTCATCCTGCAGCAATCTCTAGAATGAAGCTGTGAATGGGGAGGGTGAATTTCTTTCTAATTAGGAAAATGTCTCAGGGAAAGGTATTTTTACCAAGGCATGCCAAGACTCAGAAAACTCTCACTAAATTCCTTGGCCTCTTAAGTATTAAAAATAGTTAAGAGAAACTGAGCCTGATGGTGCTGTATCTCCAAACCTACAGCACGGGGACACGTTTACTTTCAGAACTCCTTTTTTTACGGGAGCGTTACGTACGCGTGCAGTTTGTTCCGTGGTCTCCATACCCTTCTTTACACTTGCATTTGTAGGATCCTGGTACATTGTAACACCTGGAAAAGCTGCCGCACTGGTGGTGGCCAAGGGAACATTCATCTATATCTGCAACAGAAAGTTACATTGAAAAGCAGTTACATCAAAGAAACTTGGACTTTTCACCTGCCCCTGCAAAAACAAAACCAGTAGCATGGTCATCATGAAAATATCATTAATTTTTTAAAAAATTAATCAAACTGAATTTGCAATGGAAAAAGGAAGATTAAGAGTCACAAACCAATGTGGTGACATCAAGTTAACAGGGACCACTGAGCAACTCTGGGACTGCTCAGCTGGTACTTGAGCATCAGCTTCAGTGATGTGCTGTGGGGAGACTGTAGTTGTGGAGATCATGAAGATCACAACTTTAATGACCACTTCTGACAGGGGGTGTAATAAGAAAAACTGAGTGTAGGATGCTTTCCATAAAATGTTCCTCTGGTGTACATCTGTAGAGGTGTTTCAGCATCAGACACAAACAGCTTCAAACAGCTCCCGTGGCATTTCCATGTGTGTCCTTAGTGATGCAAGCAAAAAATCTCCAAATTCCAGTGCTCTGCGTAGAGATGTCTCTCCAAAAAAGTAAACAAAGGAAAAGCACTGCCTCATTGTCTCGACATTATCCTTTCACTGAAAAAAGGCTCACAACCAGTTGAGGTGCTGGGAAACTAAGCCAGTGGGACCTGGGAACATCTATGTTGAAGGGCATACCCCAGCTGCATTCCAGTCTCATGTCCAGACAAAGACAGGTTATTTCCCAGCCCCTCCTTTTCTCCACCGGTCTTCAGGGGAAGGAGAGCTGGGCAGCCTGGGCTGGAAGGAGCTGGAGCATGCTCTAGCCACACTTTCTTACCTTGGAGCTGGGGCCATGCTACAGAGCACACCTGCATTAGAGCCCAGCACAGCCTAAGCTCACACACTGCTCCAAACCTACAGCTGCTTGTGCACAGTGAAACCTGTGGGGCAAAGGCTTTGGAAAGAAGTTCCTGGGGTCATCAGCTCTGCTCCCCAGCAGCTTTCACAGGAGAACCCATTACAAGAAAGGGGGTCAAACACATGCTTGCTTTCTCACAGTCTACTTCTATAATGCACTCTTTCCTAACATACAGATGCAATGCAACTGAAACCAACCTGCTTTGACATTTCAGCCATAATAAGCAAACATTCCTCTTTAAACCACGCATTTCAGTCTAGAGCATGCAGCTCTATTACATGCACAGAAGGAGGAAGTTGTTACTACCATGGCATTGGTATTTGCCTCCGATGTACATGAGATCAAAGCCTTTATGACACCTGCAAATGTAGCTTCCGAAAGTATTGACGCAGTGCCTGAATCGCGGGCAGATAACTCTCCCAGTAGCACATTCATCTATATCTGTGGGGACAAGAAAAAGTTAACAGTACAATCTATACCATAAAAATTAAACTCAATTCACATAATGAAAAACTAAAGAAGAATAGCCAAAGTATTTTTTTCTAAGGTCCTTCTGGCTACAAGCTGGTCAGGCAGCAGTAATGCCTGAACACTTCTCCTGGCCATCTCTGCTCAGCTCTTGGTCACACCCCCACATTTTTATGCCTCCTGTACCAAAAGCCTCCACAAATCCTGCGAGTGACAGGAGACGCACGGGCACGAGGAACTTTGCTGCTGACTGTGGAATGCCTGCTCTATGCTCTTGCCATCCTGGTACCCTTCCCCTTGGAGAGGAGATGTTTGCTAACTCCCCACAGAACACACGACAGCTTCTTCAAGGCTTCAAAACATCCTTGAAACTTACTGGTGTTTATCTGAAGAAAAGCTGTTGTGGGTTAGCTGTGTAATGTTTTTCCCCACTGAGTCCTGCCTAGTTATAAAGACAGCACCTGGATTTACAGACAAGGAAAAACACTAAAAAACTACCCCAGTAGTTCTTTTTCTGAAATACTGTTCCTGTAGCACAGGTCATACCTGCATCTCCAAAGCACATCCCCCTGCAGCAGGACGTGCTTTGTGTTTTAAAACCTCCGGTGTCCCTACTCCACAACCTGCCCACAGAGCCTACAGGGAAATTTCCATCTGCTCAGGGCTTGCTCTAAACAAGAGAGTCCAAGCTGATGCCAGAGCTGCAGTATTTCTGGGTCTCCCACCAGTTGGTTACCACGGGCTTTTTGAGGTTTTGAGTTACTGTTTTGCTTTTTGAGTACCTGCTCTTTGCAACTTCTTTGCCTCTCCCCTGCTCTATCACCATCTTACCAAGACAAGTACTAAACGACCATGAGACTGATTTAAAAATAGTCTGATTTTTACTTTGCTAAAAATAGTATCTATTTTTTTTAGTGATTTTTTTTAAGTTTACAAGTCTGTTATTTTCAAATTTCTATACACAACCAGAAAGAATTTATTTTACTGTGGAAATAATGATTTTCAATCCTCAAATAATTTCAGGTTTTATGAAGCTGAAATGTGTATACTGCTAATTTCTTTAAATGGAAATCCCAATACAAAAAGCTGTCATCACAGATTGATTTATTGATTCAAGAGCCATGAATCAATCAATTACGCAAACCATATTTTCACTGAACACTTCACTGAACTCTTCTTCAAGTTGTTGTTATTTAGTTCATATGCTTTACCTTCATAGCCAAATTGTTTGGTGGCTCTTGACTGACTGGCAGGAACATTTTAACAAAAGAATTATCAGCATGGGTTAAACTAAGAATAGAATAATGCCTGAAGGAATTTCCACCTATGCTAAAAATACATATTACATTCCCAGCTGTCTTTCAAGCTCTCCTCAAACAAGGGTTTCATGAGCTGCAGCCAATGCACACTTCAGTTTTTTCCTAGCATCATCTACACTTGTACTGCAGTGATACCCAGACCCTGCTGGAGCTGAAAGCCTCCCCAGCTGTGATGGGCTCCTACACATGAGAGGAAAAAGCACAATCTTAGCCCCAAAGAGCTCCAATTCTTGGAGGTGTTTACTGGTTTCAGAACAACTCCAGCTTGCTAGAGAAATAACACAGACAGGCTGCGTGTCGTTCTTCACCCTTCTGGGGAAAAACAAAAAGTAGTTTGTTGAAAACTCCAGAGAACTGTTTGATTGCCAGTCTGCAGCATTAAAAGTGTACTCTGAATAGAAAAACGCACACTAGGAGAATCTTCCAAGTATTTTTCTAGCACAATTCTGTATTTGGCATAACTTCCTTGAATTTATATTTTAAAAAAATCACCCAGCTGACTATGGCATGGCAGAGAGGTGCCTGTCTGCCATAATGTTCACCAGGTGACTACTGACAATTCATCCCCTCAGCACGTGACAGTGGTGGGAGAACCACCTCCCCTGGGGACAGCCGTGATACCCAACTGGATCATTAGGGCATCCACATTCTCTTACATGCTCTCAGTGCAAATGTTGTCACTGGTTATGGAAACGTAGCACTGCACAGGATAGAAATAAGAAAATCACTGGAGCATCATATCCATTCAGGATGTATAGTTAATGACCAATGAAATCACAGGTCACAGTGTTTCAGACCATATTAGAGTGTGGAACAATACAGTCTGATTAACCATAAGCACCTTTTTTCTTCCCACATTTGTTGACGTGGAACATTTCATTTTTATACAGTCTGAATTCCTGAGTTTATTTTAACCTGGAGATTTTACAGTGTGGAGGAAAGACAGTAGCTTCAATCCCATTAATACTGGGAGCATGCACAGAGCTTCACCTTGTCCCAGCATAACCTCACTGATTTGCACAATTGACCCCTCTACACCCCAAGCCTGGCCACGAGGGACAGCTGACTTCCCCACTTCTCTAACACCAGCAGGTATCTTGGAGTCTCTGTAAGCAATAGTTTAAAATGACCCAGTAACAGGATTAGTGAGGGCTGAGAGCCTGGATGCCAAGCAGCACGAACTAGTTTTAAGCAGCTGATGAAACTTGCAGGACCAGAGATAAAAAATCCTGGCAATCTCCGAGACAGCCCACTTGAGAGCACCTGAGCAGCATGCCTATCCCAGTCCTCATTAGGAAAGGCTTTCGACTGCACGTCTGACGCATTCTAAATACAACTGATAAACTGCATGCAGTGTAAGGATAAAAACATTTTGGAGAAAAAAACAATACAACTAAAACCATCTCCACCTGAGCACCTACCTATGCAAGTCCTGGCATCAGGGCCCAGCTGCAGCCCCGGCGAAGGGCAGCGGCAGCGCACCTCCCCTTTCAGCACGTCACAGCCGTACTGACAGTTCGCCATCGAGCAGGAAAGGGCACCTAGGGAAAAGGAATTGGACACGTTTGGGTAAGGACTCCAATCAGTACCAGGAAATGACTAAAAACTTTAGAGAAATCAGACATAATTAGGACAGAAGCAGAAAAATGCTTGTTGAATTTGACAGGTATCTAGTCACGCTTTAAAAAGCAAATGCATATGCTGTGAATTTTTTCTTTACACAAACTGCAACTCTAAGAAATAAAACAAACAAACAAAAAAACCCCAAAGTAAATCACGACAATTGTAGGAAGTTGCATCATGGAATGCAGCCCCCATGAAGAACAGAAAGCCCAGTGTGTCCCTCTTGGACAGTACTGTCATTTTAAAATAGGAGCATCTTTAATTCAGGGTAATTTCTCTCCCCTTCTCTCTGTCCAGACACTCAAAGTATCCAGTTTCATGGGAGCAAGTAGGAACCTGATCTCCAGAGAGATGACAGTACAGTTTTATACCAGTCAACCAACCAACATCTGCAGCTCTAATGATTTTACACTCATAAGGACATAATACAGCAGAACTGCAGGTGTCTTGCTGCAATGAGAACTGCAGGCACTTGTCCTTGAAGACCAATTAGCAGTGATTTACAGCATTGAAGAATGCTGCTGGGGAAACTCGTAATAAAACTAATAAACCCCAAATATTTGTTCTTCTTTTGTTCAATCGAATTTCATTAGAAAATAAGCAGCTCATCTTGTGCGACTGCCTCATTCGCAGCAAGATTAATCTTTTACTTTGGGACTCGTCTTCATTTCATTAAGGTTTCCCAGGAAAACCCAAGCAGGGATCTGGAGGAGCTTGAGAAAAGCAAACAAGCCTCGCCGTACTCGAGCACGTTCCGTCGGGCATCAGCATGTAGCCATTCAGGCAGTAGCACTTGTAGCTGCCATAGGTGTTCATACAGCGGTGTTTGCACGGCCGGGGCTTGAGTCCACACTCATTGAGATCTGAAACCAAGGGTGCAAGGGGAGAGAAAACATAGAAAGTACGCGTGAAAAAAAAAACCCTACTAGTTGAAGTTGCTGGAGAAAGAAGGGAAAATGCAGCAGTTGGCTTTTTATAGGTGGTCCAGCTGACAGCGAGTGTCCCGAACATCCCGCCTGAAGCACAGCTCAGCCCTCCTGCCAAGGGGAGTACTTACTGCTGTGAAACAGACACCCCTTCAGAAATTACAGAATTGGCCTTAGATTAAATGCCAACAGAAGTTTCATCAGGGAAGGCACAAGCTCGGGCTGCTCACGTCGATGCCATGTCCAGAAGCAGCCAGAACTCGGGAGGAGGAGGAGCAGGAAGAAAGCAAACGTCTCTGCTGCAATCGCTCTCAGTGACTCTGACAGTGACCCAGTGAGTCACTACCATGCTTCAAAATCAGTGGCAGAGGAAATTAGAAAAGCTGATGCTAACCTACTTTAACCAATCTCACAGAGAAAACATGTTCCTTACCACTAGAAAACATTGAAAAGAAAAAAAAAAAAAAAGGTATGACATCAGTGATGTTTGCCAAGGACTACCCGTGAAGGCTGCTATTTCTGATTTACAGTTTCATACAGAATTCATAACTTCAACTGAAAATATTCTGGTTAGAATGAAGTCAGAGTGAGCATTGTGCAGACAGGTATTTGCCCCTCCCCACAACCCTTCCCCTAACTAATGGATATGACCTTTTTTACTTCATTTCCCAAGGCCTCGAGAAGAGCAGCAGGTTTAGGGACAAGAATACTTCCTGCTCCCCTCTGCTGTGAGTGGTAAGGGACATCATTTCCCTTTCTTCCTGCAGAAGGCTGAATAAAGATGTTTCCAGGAAGCCTGAAGGGAAATGTTTGCTTCAGGTGAGTGCAGCAGGACTTCAGTGAGGAAAAGATGCCAAAATAAGGGCGGGACAGGAGCGATGCCCAGCTCTGCAGCCTTCCTGCAGGTCACACACTGCAGACAGAGCATCCCTTCACAACTCTCTCTCTTTGGGAGTTTGAAACTATTTCTGGAATGTTCTGGAGTTGCTAGGAGAACATATTTCTCCCAGCAGGCACCGTGCCACAGACACAAGAGTGCACCTGCTGGGTTTGAGAAACAGCTGTAGAAGAGATGGACATTTTCTACTGTGAAAGCAGGAGCTTCAGCTAAGAGTTCTCACTACATGTCCTGGTCAAGTGGAAAAGCAGCAGGTGATTATGTATAAAAAACCCCAACTTTACATAAAAATGCTCAATAGTAAACAGGGGAAAGCTCATCCTTTGGAAGGTATACTTCTGTGGGCAACACAAAAAGCTGTTTTTTCTTCTGTAAAATTTACTATAATTAGGCAGCTCCTGACAGACATTATAGCTGCATTAACGTCTTTATTACACATGCAACAAAAAAGGCATTGTTGGTAACTGTTACAGGTTTGAAATTCATAGAAGTATCCCCACAGAGCCCACACTACTGACTATTCTGAGATTCAGAGACAACAACAGTTTGAAGTAAGAGAAAGAAAATTTCTCAAGTGTAAAATATCTCTATTCTTCCTCTTTTGTACAAAAAGCATCACTTTACAAAAATAAACACATAACAGAGTTAAGTATAAAACACTAAACTAGAAGTAGGGACAGACTGAGGAAAGGCAATGCTGAAATTAAGCTGACAGGGCAGTATTTTAACTGTGCCTGCATTAATACCTAGTGTTTACATCCCACTGCACTTCAGCTCCTCAATTCAGATACTCCTGAAGACTTTACCCTTAAGAACTGTCTCACATCTATTTCCAGAACTACAGCCACAGATCCAAACTTGAAAACAAGAATTTATGACTGTTCTCAGTTTAGCAACTTGCATAAAGTAGAGATTACATTATGAGCCTTAAATAATTGGATCTTTCTATAGAACTCTGAATGCTACAGCACCATTTGCTACAAAACATTCTTAGGAGAGAAATGCAAGCTCTGTTATTGACAAGTAGACAGCTATCAGTAACATATGCAGAATAACCTGATCTTAAAAAATAGATGTAATCAGCTGTATTAGGGTACCACATCACACGCTTTTTGTTTGTGGAATTTTGACTAAATTATTTCTCTTGTCTACGCTTCATTCTGTTTCTGCCTGTGAACAAATGCTGTCAACTTCAGCTTTTGATTCACATTTTAAAAGACACGCTGCAAGTAAAATGCCTGTGCCCTGAAAAAGTCCAGATTTTGTAAGCCTGGCTGACACAACAGAAAGCTAAGGTCACGGGGCAGCAGAAATAGGCTGTTAGCACAAGCCCTCTTAAACCTAAACCTCGTGTGTGGCAGGTTTTCACTCTTGCCTCTGAAATCAGCTGTTTTGGTTAGCTGTGGTGAAGCATACTGCTCAGGCCAGCTTATTTCGCCCCAAATGCAACTTTTCTTCTTTTCAGCAGCGCAGGAGGAGCACTGCTCTGTTCCTAGGAGCACGCTGGGTGGTTGCTGGCAGGTCTGCCTGGCTCTGCACAAAGGCCTGTATGGATATGATGACAGTTCTCTTGATCCACCTCCACGCACCCCTGCTCTGTAACAGAGTGCTTCCCTAAGAAGTGTCTGGGTCTACTGCACGTGGAGCTGGGGAGTGCTGAAACATTCCTGCTATTTATATACTCTGTTTCAGTGTTTCTTGTTCCTTAAGTAAGGGCTATTTTTGCCAGAGCAGGTTCAGGCTAATGCTAGCAGTCAAAAAAAATATATATATATCAGTCAAAGCAACCTACCTCTTGATCAAATGCCCATTACTTATCAATTGTGTATTTCAAGCAACATCTCAGCATAAATGTCTACACATCAAAAGAGGAAATAAGAAAACAGCTGCAGTTTCCTGTAAAAAACTTGAAAGCTTAAATACATAAATTCAAAGAGTAATAAAGATAACATTTGTCCAACATTTTTCTTTCCAATGAAATATCAGAATTCCTTTTAGTCACTTCTAATCTCACACTAGAATTTAACATATAAAGCCCAACACTATTAAAAATTTTAACAAATCCCTTTAATTTCTTTGCAGGAATGTCCACTCACTGACCTGCACGTGAGAATTTCATTGTTCAATTCAATCCCCATGTTGCCTACAATGGTACAGTCAGTGCAAAACCACCACTCTTACTTTTAAAGTAAGATAGAAGCAGAGTGACAGTTTTGGCTGCTGTGGAAAGCGGGTCTGTGAGTGCAGGCTGCTGAGCACAAGGGGTTTATTTTTAAAGAAATGAACTGAAAAGAAAATAGGAATGTAAGTAAAGGACGAGAGCGCTGCGCTGGCTAACCTGGCTGCGGCTGCTCTGACTGCTGCATGGCACCACACGTGATGCTGGATAATGACCAGCTTCAGGGCACACTTGACAATGGGGCACTTCTTCCTAGGAAGCTGCAATACACTCGGTGCTTCTCCCTAATTAGCTCCTGCAGAAGACTCCAGCAGTCAGACCTTCTCGGGCTTCTTCCGCCTATTAACGAACTCGGATCAGGTAACACAGAGTTCAAACATTCAATACCAAATTTCCCAACCTAGAAAACCAGGGACCAGAAACCCAGTAAAACATTAAACTGTTATGACCATACTATAAGCAGTCGATCAGCTTTCATTTTTAGCAATCACACTGCCATGTCAAACAGGAGATTTGTGTCACCCAGGAGAGTTTTGTTCACCTCACTTGGTCTGATTCATCAACAGCTGCCGAATGCCGAAGTCAATGACCCTCATTTTCTTCAACCTTCAGCTTTATGGAAGTAAAGACAGTTTGGGGTTTATCTAACCTGAATTTCCATCGCTCTCACTTTACAAAGGAACTCAGAAATAAATAAAAACTGCTGGCCCTCAAGGAAGAGCAGAGAAAAGAAACCAAAGCAAGTTACAACCACGAGTGCAGTGGAGCGTCGGGGCAATACAATCAGTTATTTGCTCTGCATGCTAAAGACACTGCAGGTCCAGCTTTAGCATCACAGCCATCGGCCTATTAAAGCCTCCAATCTCTTTGCAAAAAATGGTTTTACTGTTTCAAGCCGTGCAGGTAGCAGGAGCACGCCACCTGAAATACAGGAGACCACCTCACCCCTTGATGCTATAGTTCCTGCATGATGATCCAGGGGGTGGAAGAGAAGCACTTCACTGCTCTGACCAGCTGGACTTGTGTGTAGCTGCTCATCTTTACACGATGGGAAGAAGGCATCATAAAAATGAAAGCACCAGATCTTTGTAAAATAAAATTAAATATATAAGGTGCCAACAAGAATGCATTACAAAAAGAGAAAGTAGCTACAAATTTTGTCTGTAGGCTGAGACAAGTGGAAAAGGGAGATATCTTATTGAGATAGCTTGTGAATAAGCCTTAGGCATCAAAATCCAATAAATCACGTTACCAATATGCTTTATACGCTATGATATTTACACCATTACAAGTGATAGAGGTCATTTTGGGGAAAAAAAAAGCAAACAAGAAAACCCCACAATGAAACTATATAGATAATTCAGTAAGAGAACACTACCTTTCCAGCTCTGACGCACGCACTACAATTTATTGCTACCTAGCTACTTCAGGAGTAGAAACCCTAAAAACAAGAATGCAAGAATTACTTTTTTCTTTTTTTTTTTAATTAAATATTATTTCACCATCCAAACCTGAAAATTGTGACTTGATGAAATAACAATCCTGACCACAGGACTTAAATAATTTGATTCAGGTTCAGGAGAGCATGTAAACACATGGTTTACACTAATCTCATTGATCTCATTGGAATTAAAGCCATTTGTGCCCCTGTGTCATCCCACTGCAGACCTCACTCTCTCTACAAATGTCTGTCTCAATATCAGAATAGCTACACAGTGACAGACATGGTCTGTGAGTTCACTACGCTACAAACGCAGGTGACACGGCACCGGCAGGGAGAAGGGAATTCTCTTTGCTGCCCTTCCCTTTCTTACCTTGGTTGCAGGTTTTTCCAGTGTAGCCCGGGTGGCACTTGCACTTGTTGGGCCCGATGCACTCGCCGTGTTTGCACCCTGGCTGGCATAGAGCTGCAAAGAGAGGAACACTGGTTATTCTCCTCTGAGCCAGGGCTGACAGGTTTACTTTGAAACAAATGGCAACAGCCTAAGGACTGGTACCATTTCCACTCCTCCCTCCAGCACCATTACATGCTTCAAACACCGCTACTCAGACATCAGGTGCACTTCCAAAAAATCTCCACCATCCCAGCACATGTGGCAAGAGTGCCACGCTTGTTACAGTCTATTTTTGTGCAATACAGTATTGTGCTGTCTGGGGAACATTACACCCTTTCCATCAGCTCTACAGCAAACAGGTACACCAGTGTCAGAGGTGACACACACGCAAAGCCACAGCTCAGGCACTGAGAGGCAGCAGCACCGAGCCCAGCATTCACCATTTCCCTCTGTGGCTAAGGCAACACTCTTATCCTCCTTCATAAGCAATGTTTTGCCTGAATCTGTCCCTTTTGGGTTTGGATTTTTGGGTTTGGATTCCAGCATGGGAATTACTTTTCATTTATTCAGAGAAAAAAGGACTGGGTAAAAGCAAAAGCAAGACTGATTGTCGGATGTTGTTGTGTCACTGCACACATCCACGTCACTTCTACTTGGAACATTTCAAGCATTACCCAACCTGCTGTTCAGATACGGTCTCAGAATGTGAAATTATGGTCTATTCTGCTTCCAGAGTCAAATTTACCAGGTAATTTCTAATTCCCCAAAGGGAGCAGAGATACAGAACTCCAAGAAATAAGTTAGGAAGCCATTTTTGGATACGTCTCAATATAACACAAAATTTATAAAACAAACTTCAAAGTAATAAACCAAGCATTGTTTGTGAAGAAATGTAAGAATTCATGCACAAATATATTTCTACTAATGTAAGATTAGCTAACAGGAACACTTTCAGAGTGCCATGAATGCTGCATAACTCTGAAAACAATTTCACAGCTGAAAATTTTCAACATTTCCAAGTCTTTTTGTTATTAGAAATGTCTTTCTGTTCCTGAACATACTGTTTCAACCCACTGGAAAACTCAGGCATTTACTATGCTCTAAAACACTGCTCATCATTTTATGACAAAATGAAGATGTAAAATTCTGGTGATCTCACTGTTTAAGCACGTTGGAGAAAAAATTAGACAAGAAATCAGAGGGTGGCATGATTTGAATACCTTCTAATCAAGATTTACTATTTACCCTGGCTGGAAGTTCATTTTCTGAACTAACAGTACCATTTGGCATTTGCAGACTTACTAACGAGATCCAGTGATAATATTAATTAATCTGACAACAGGCTGTGTCATCAAACTGGCTGCATTATGGATTTCATTTAACAGAGATCTGTCAGAAGGCCCTCAAAAATGTAGCTTGCATTCTAGGCAAGCTGTTCAACAAAATGAGAACAGACACGAGATCAGTTTGGGTTATGGAAGAACTATGCAAATACAACTCTGATGTTCTGAAGTATTCTCCATAATTCCCCCAAATGCATCCTGTTAAGTGTGGAAGGATTCTGCTCTAGTTTTAGGACTGCATTTGCCCTTTATTATCAGGCCACTTTTTTCTTTACATATTTTATATATATATATATGGGCAGTGGTATGCCCTGAGAACACAGAACCTTGGTTTAAATCTACAGCGCTGCTCTTGATAGATCTTCCTAATAAGATGGTGTAGTCTTTCTGAAAACTGTCTTAAGGAATATCTTAAAAGGCAACAGAGAGGGATGTTTCTAGAGAATGCAGGGTTTATTGGATCTGTGAGATCTTAGAGATACACTGGAGCAGATGATCTCTTCATAAACTTCTCTCCATACTATGCAGTATTTAATGGTTTTCACAACATCCAGGTTGGCAACTCCTGACCTAGTCTGCCTCCTCGTCTCTTCCACGTTTACAAGTCTCAGCTAGAGGAGATCTCAGCTCCTCAGCAGTCTACAGCTCAAGAATGTTTATTACCACAGGGAAAGTTTCCTAATGATTAGCAAACCACTATCCATAAAGTCAAAGGCATCACATTTTTTTCCACATTAAACAGGTATTAGGAAACCTTGTTTGCTGCCAAACACTGCACTTGAAGAAATCCTGTTTACCATCTTTATGCCCTTCCCTCTGAGCTCTAGCAGAGTGACCAGGCCCAGAGAGGTGGGCTGGCCCTGGCTCTGCCAACTGCAGCCTGCAGATACTTCTCTGAAGAAGAAGCTGCCCCTGCACGGCACCAGGGATAGACTCGCTGACTCCCAAGAGGTTCCATTTAAACATGGTCAACAATGAGATCCAGGTATAAAAATAACCCTGAGCCTGACTTGCAGCATTTCCTTTAAAAGCAGGCAATTATTTCAGCTGCTTGGTATGAGTCTAGGCACACGTTATGTACGCTGGTGTGACTGGGTTTTTCTTTGAATCTCTCCCTCTACTTTCTTGTAAAATTCCGGGTAGAATGGACTATTTCAGTTGCTCTGCTCACACAAAACCACTTTGGAGCTTATCCATTTTTTTAACACAATTAGACTTAGAAGTCGTAAGGAAAAAAAGTCCCCCAACTAATATTCTTTGCATCTTGCCAATTAAACTTCCCCATGACTGACCACAACTGCCAACAGAACATCGCTTGCCTCCAACCAACTCACATTTACGATGCCTGAAATAAGCCATGGCTCTGGACATCAGTCTGCTGTGTAACACCCACTTCCCTGCTGGGCAAGAAGGGAAGGCAGGCCATGGAGAGGTACATCAGGCTTAGAAAGTCACTCTCTCGCACACTTAGGGCAGTAAAGTCCAGAAGGTAACAGTCTGAAAGGGTTGCCAAAAAGAAACTTTCTACTCTTTACAGTAATCATTGTTTTAAATGACATTTTAAAGTACACTTGTATAGACAAGTGCCACTAAAACAAAGATGGGCAATTTATTGTTGAATCAGTACCACCAAAGACCTACCATTTCTCCAAAGATTCCTCTCTCAAAGCGTTTCAACTGGTGTTCCCATCAGATAGTAATGTGGACTGAGACAGGAAAAACCCCTACGCACAGCCATGTTCATCTTGAGGCAACTGCTGCTTATTTATCTAGGCCATAGAATAAAGTAAACTTTCCATTTCATTTTGTTTCCCAATTCATTCAGGAGATATCAGCAACTAAACTCTGGCCTCACGATTATTCATTTCATTTTGATCACTTGGGCCAGCTATGAAGATTTTCTCTGTCTCAGAATAAAGGAGGTATCCTACAGCCTCTTGTTTGGGCACAGCTCTAACAGAATACCTGTTTTACAGGCTGGCAAGAGCTACCTTTTCCTCCAAAGGTGATAAATACCACAGTTGCAGTCTCGCTGAAACTTCAGGACAAATTAAACTTCTTGTAAAAACAACATAAGGAATCGAAACATGAATGAGTGGTTTGGGTTTAGGGTTGGGTTGGTTGGTATTTTTTTTTTTTCCAGCTGTGGGAGAGAGAGAGAAAGAATTTCTGGTGAAATGCATGTGCTGTTAGCACATGTTATGTTTGTGTAAAAGCCAGAAGCCAGCAATCTTCCCAGGCACTACTAGCTGCTGCTGGGGTCTGATCATGACTCAACCCTTCTGAATTATTATTTTCTGATTGATTCAGCAATACGATAAATGAAAAACACGTTCAGTCAATTCATTAAGGGTGTCTAATGGTGGAGTATTTTTAATTTCATCCGTATTTTCTCCCTGGACACAGTTCCCTCAGAACTGCTTTGCAAGTCCCCCTCAGGTTTTGTCAGTTCCTCTGCACTAAGCTGCCCACCTTCTGAGGTCAGGGGTGACTACCACATGCTGTCTTCTGTTCTCTTTTCCTTGCCTCTTAATTTCTGTTCCTCAATAATTACTTCTTATTCCTTGCATTCTCTTTCTTGCATGATGCCCACAAGAGTGTTTCATAGACAAAAGCTGCCCTCAAAGTCTTTAGTTGCTCTTTCAGCATCCTTCCACTCAAATCTGCCTCAAAATATCAGACTGCAGATGTGCAAACTGTCGAACTCCTATTTGCACCTCTCTGAAGTCTACAAACAATAATCATAATAATCATTTTTCATAAGAATACCTGCATCTGAAACAAATTACACTGTCTGTCTGAACAGCCTTGCTTCTACCCCTTATTTATTATAACTTTAAATCCTAGCTTCTCAAAACTCAGTTTGCCCAAAGACAGAAAGTAAATTGTGCATCAGCTTAACCTACCACACAGTTAACAGTGGGTGGTAAAATCATGTCATACACCTAACTCACAGAGTTACTCCTGGAAAAAACAACTTTGCTTCCCAAGTAAGTGTAGTAGCAGTCACAATGTATACCTCTGCAGAGCTTAGTAAGTCTGACTAGGGCAACTGGGTATTAATTTTCAGAGAATTTCATATGCAAAACTTTCCTTACTGCACTTTTTGAGAGATAATAAATGTCCTTGACCGACTTCTGTAACTAGAGACCGATGGGATCATCAGATAAAATGGCACTATCTAACACCTGAATATTTTATCACAAATTACTTGCACTTCCTTGTAACATTCATGATAACAAACGCTCTCAAAACACACGCTTAAGCTTCCATCTAAAACATAACAGTTCTATTAAGTCAGTGGCTCCTGATTTTTCATGCACAACCACTCCATCGGCCCGGGTAAATCAGTTACTCAGTTTGCACATAGGATTCTGGCAACAGCACATTAACATGACAAACTGCAACCAGTGTGGGCTGTTCATTGCAGGGAATTCTTTGCTTGGCCAAGTGTGTTCCTACACTGCATTAGACAAACCCAGGCCCTGGGTTCATGAATGCCTCGTGACTCAGGGCAGCACTTAAAAGCGCGCGTAACGTAAGCATGGGTAAGACTGAGGCCAATAGGATTTCACCAAGTCAGTGAAAGTTAATCTCATGCTTAAGCACTTACATACTCTTTTTAAAGTCAGCAGAAATTTGATCTAACACAATGCAAAATCAGAAACCCATGCTTTGCTTTGTCAATCTTTCAGTTTGCACTTGAAGTGGCTCATGACAATCGCTCAGAGAACGGCGCTCTAGCATCTCATGCTGGCTTGTTACCTGAATCTTTCTGTGCACCTCCCAAATTCCAGCAGGCAGCAGCAGGCTAACATCAGTGTCTCTGTGTGTGGTGACAGCAAACGGGCCCCCACTGCTATTCTGTTATTAGAATGTAGCACCCACCGGCTTCAGCAGAGTAACTTCCGTATGACAGCAACAACACTGCCTTTCACAGACAGATGATCAGCTCCCTTTCTCAAGACTGCTACTCCCACCACAGGGATGAGTAAACAAGACAGAGCAGTTCCAAAGCAGCAGCAGCCCACAACCCTGGGTACCACTGTCAGCTGGGGTCGATTCCATTTTGCCCTAACGTGGCAGTTGCACGCTGCTGTAGAGCAGGGGCTGTAAAGGTTCCCAGTTGTGGGAACGACGACCTGCAGCAGAGGTGCAAAGCAGGCAACAGGAGGTGGGAAGTGCTTCAGCCATCCCAAACTTCCCACTGCACATGGTCCTAAATCTGACAGCTTGAGAATATGATGCTGGGAGCATAAACAATGGAACGGAAGGAAGAAAACATTGCCTGGGGCTTGAGAGTAAAATAAAGAGTGAAAAGGGAAAAGTGCCATGGTTTAGAAGATAAGTATCTGATAAGACTGGTGACTGGGATAAAACAGCCCTGTTAATTCCCTTCCCCCTTCATCTTACCCAAACCAAATATTTAAAAGAAGAAAAAATAAACAAATAAAAGAACATCTACATCTTCTTGTCACATATAGTTTTCACGTAAATTTACGACTTCAGAGGCCATAACTCCAAGTCATAACCTTGCCAAAATGATTTCAAGAAATATGTTCAGCTAACCTTTGGGCTGGCACCTTAGGCTGGCTATTCTCTGCCTTAAGACGTAGAAAGCTGCAAAACAAATATCCAAAAAAAGAAAAAAAAAGAAATTCCAGCTTTTTGGGTTTTTTTCTGTAAGGAGGATGGACTTGGCTGGGGGTTTTATCAACTTGTTACATTCCTGGAGACTTACACACATTCAACATTCAGAGCTTTTCTGAAATAAAAAACAATTCTGGTACACATTTGAAAATGGAAATACCTTACATCAGTATTTCATGATCAGATTTAACAAACACATTTGGATACGTAAGAGCAATTAAAGATAATGATGTGATGCTATTCTTATTCAACCAACTAAGGAGCTACACTTTGTCATGTTTCATAGGGTACAGAGTTGTAAAAATTCTCATGTTTCACAGTTTTGATTCAATTTTTCCACCAAGAGAACATAAAAGCGTTTCTTAAAGGGACAGTATCCTTTCATTTAAATATAGGTATGTATTTGTAATGCTGCTTCTCCACAGAGCAAACAAAGGGTTAGCATCTGGGTGCCAATTGGAGAGTAATTAGAATCACACCCATTTCTAAGTACCTGAACATCTGTAACCAATAAACGTGCTGGCATATAAATTTACTGGTCATTTTTATAATGTCTAAATTTTGAATGTCATCTAAATTAAAACTAATGCATAGAGACCTTTTTAGCTCTTCCTACCACATGAAACTAGACACTCTACAAAAGTTAAGTAAGATTGAAACAAAGATTTATGTTTCAGGGTTTTTTAAATCAATTGATTTGCCAATAAAATTAATGTTAGCAGCATAGCTTGCTATGCCAAACAGCTTTATTATAAGAGACTGGGAATTAAGCAACAGCAGCTCTTTGTATTTTAAGTAGTATGTGACCAACACTTAAGGATTTGCTGTGATTGTAATTTGTATTAGTTGAAAGTACTTTTAACCAGAAAGTCCCTTAGCATTTGTTCTATCAGAGGGAGGCTCCCCAGGCTGTGGCTGGACTTTGAGGGAAGCTCCAAATAGGAATATACTACAGTTGTAAGTGGTCAAGTCACATTACTGTCGAGATTTCCTCAGGAAAAATCAGACTGCAAAACTGTTACTCTGTGTGTGAAGTGCAGGAGAGATGCAGCAGGGAAGTGGGAAAGGATACTGTATCTTTAACAAAGTCTTAACTGCTTCAAAAGCATAAAGCTTCTAAACTGAAAACCACTGAATAAAAATAGCAAAACCTCATTTTCTCTTGCATAGCAGTACTAAAGCAGCATTGCAATTCTGTATATGAAGTCTTTTCTTTGACAAGTACCAGGGATGCACAAAAACACCGGTCTTTTTGTAAGAAGCAAAGGTGCTGCCTATCCGTATTAATGAAACGTTGCCAACACATCACAGCAATACAGACTGTGCTTTTGCAACCACAAATTCAGTAGCAAACCTCTTACTGACTGTAAGGGGGTTTCTGCTTAGTGGGTCAGCCTGCTGGAAGCCAGTATTTTAACGGCTCGCGATTGACAAAAAATCACCGTTTCCTTTTTGTGCATCTTGGGCTATACAGAATTGCCACGGCCACTCCAAGGGGTGTTATGTGCAAGAAACAGAAGTCCTAAGCAGCTCGTGGCCTCTTCTCCCATTGATGTACGAGATGAGTTCTGTGGGTAAACTCCCACAGACATCACCACTGGTTATAGAAAACGTCCTTCTCTAGGCATCAATGAGAGCACAGCCACCTCTGCCCCAGGCCTCCCCACTCCCACCACCCTGCACCTCTGTAACAGATTGCAGAGTACAGACACACAGCCTTTAAGCTCATCAGGACAGGAGCAGCAGCACAGACACTCTGAGGTCCTTCACAAGGGTAAAAAGACAGCAGCAGCATGCACAGTTCACAGCAAAGCATTTGGTTATGCCTGCGTCTGCTGAATCAGCTTCTACAAGCTCCCCTCTCTCTCTTGCAGGTCTTCTAAAGCACCTCCTGAAATAAGCTACACTTTCTACTAGGTTTCACCAAATCTAAATGCTAACCTGACATCTTTCAATTAACATTTTTTAACGATGCAGTGCTAAGGGGAAGTGTACACTGATGGCTTGACTTACGATCTTACTAATGGGCTATTTTACTATATACCTTCTTGCTTGCTGTGTCCCTAGCAGACTTTTGGGCCAGCTGTGATGGATTTTAGTGTAAGGTGTAGGGAAACTATTCTGGTTTTGCTTCCTAGGTAGAACACTCAAACCTCAGTACAGGGACATGATCAGATGGAGTTACAACAGATGGATGCTCTGAAAGAGCACACTCATCTTCACAATCCCTTCTCAAGGTGGACGTTATGGACATTGTTATTGGTTAAGGAGAATGCAACATTGAACCGAGTGAAGTGATCAAATAACATCACTACTTGTAAAATCCACGTTTAGTGAGGGTTATTTTTTCCTGTTAAGCACCTTCTGTTGGACAAACCTTCTGTCCAACAGACAAAAATCTCAGAGTACCCTCTGCCGACTCCGAAAGTCGTGCAGATTCCTGCCAACAGAGGATCTGACAGTAGAGCTGCATCAGTTTATACAACTGCAGATCCAACCCTCTGTTGTGCACATATGTGAACATGGCAAAAGGAACCACTTTTTCCATCACCTCTAGCAAAGGAGTTGTCCAAACTGTAATCCAGAATGAGAATTCAAGTCATTTTATATTGCTTTTCCTAAAAAAACAATAATAATTTAACAAATACTAATTAAAAAATCTTGCTTAACCTAACTCTATATTGAAGTAGTATCTTTTTGTATAGCTCTTGGCTGTTAAACTGCATCTGAAGTTTTGAAGCAAAGGGCAGCCTACATCTTTAGTGTACCTTGACTACATCTAAGTAGCGTACAAATCAATTACAGACATGCAGCCAAGTACAAAGCAGGTGTATTTTGTTCATGAAAGACACACACATGTGGAAACCATTTTTACAGAGACATTTGTAAGCCAGCTAAAAGCAAGGGAGGTAGACCATTAGTACTAATAACTTTCAGGAAACCAAGATAGATGGGTGGCAAAAAGGTCCACAAAAACTGTTTTTCAGAAAAGCCCTTGCAAGGTCTGTTAGAAACCGAAGGGGAGAACTTCCACTTCTCATACTAAGGAGTAAAAAGCATCACACTACTTCTCATATAAGTCTGTGCAGGAAATGAGTGTCTCTCTTAGCTCATGTTTTCATTTTGTGGACTCAGGTTCCACAGCTCAGTATATAAGCACACATTCACAGTTGATTCCTGTGCACTGGATTATCATCCAGGGGCAGTCAGCAGCAGTTCCAAGGACTTCCCTGCTGTTTGGCCTACCTCTGACCCAGCAGAGACAGCTATCCCTGCAGAATACTGTCATGGGCATCCTATCAGGGGGATGGATTTGCTGACAGGCCTTCAGCAAGTCTTCTAGACTATGGTAGCCAGAATACAGGAATGGACATGACTATTTTCTGTTCTGTGACTGGCAGCTCTCATCCTGCTGAAAGAACTGAGCTCCAGCTCCACCACTACTGGAAATTCTCTTCCCTCAGGTACTTCAAACCATGAAATTACTGCTGAGTAAGACATTAACAAACAATAAAATTTAAAAAAAATTAAATTTAAAAGAAGTTGAATCAGCTTCCTAAGGAATCTTTTTTTTCTGCTGGCACACAGCAAAGTTCATTTGTTCAAGGTGTGTGCAATGATCAATGCCACAACTCCATGCTTTAAAAGGCATTGAATGCGTTCTGGGTCAGGACAACACGCTCAGTACCACAGATGCAGCTGCCTTGCAGTATAAAAGGGGTTGATATCTGCTCTCCACTCTGTTACAAGAAGTCAAAACCTCCTACTCTGAGAAGAAATCCAGACAAAACACTTCCTACCATGACTTTTGCTCTGGGTTACAGTTTTGCAGTGTCCATGACAATAACACACACAAATGCAAGACAACAGCCCTATTTTCACACACATTTCATCAGGTACTTTATCAATGTACCCTTTTTTCACAGAAGTGGGCTTTTGTATGATTACTTCTGTTTACAACTATTAATTCCACTACTACTCATGAAGGTGCAAGTAAATCCCACAGGCTGGGCTTTGGGACTAATTTCAACTGGGATATTTAACATCTATCTTGAAAACACGGATGCTGTGAGTCCATGTAAATGAACAGCTCTACTGATGATGATGTTAGATCACATGAACTGAGAGTTGTTGCTTAAACAACATTTCTGTTGCTTCTAAATAAACCTTTCTACACATCAGGTTCTGCCATTAAACCTGGTTTATATATCAGATTAAAAAAGCTGCTTAGGTACATTAGTGACAGAATATATCCACAGTTACAAATCTAGATTAGGCCACTAAACAAGTGGGGATGAATTTTCAATTTACAAGGACTAAGAACTGCTAATGATTTTGAGTTACATTTGTTCAGTCCCTTTGAAAATATGGCTCTATTTGCATCAGACTCAAAAGGAATCTAGTTGCCTGAGCATGGATCTTACATTGGTGTTCACGGCTTGCAAGAAAGGAAGACAATAACCCAACCTATTTTGAAGTTTTAGATTATTCCAGTTGGAAGGAGACCTCCTCGGTGCATTTGCTGGAACTGGAAAGGGCATTTAGGAAGGCAGTTTCACATGACTGCAGACAGAATAATTCTACTAGGCAAGATGTTACAGTTGACACTGACAGGCTTTGGAAGCAAGCGTACAGACAGTTCAGCCCTCCACACACTTCCTTCTATGTGCAAGTCTTGATAGTGTAACTTATTAACAGGGGACAGGGGATGTTTTAAAGGAAGAGTGGAAATTAGAGGAGGGCCTGATTTCAACTTCTTCCTACACGTTTGTAAGAGTGAAGAAGACAGCTGAGCTATGCTGACTTGAGTTACTAAGCAGCAGTAAACACCATTAGGTTTCTACGTGCACTCCTCTGTCAGTCAAAGGGACATAAAAGGAATTACTCCAGCCAGTTGAGCTAATGCAGTTCAGTTTACATTTGCAATGTACGGATGGATTATGGATGGAAGATCAGGAGCTCAGAGTTACCAAGGCTTAATGCACTGCCTCTTGTCAGCTGTGCCACGCTCCTGCCTGCCCTGTTAGAGCTGACACACACAGGCTTAAACGCCTGTCACAATTAAAACGTTACCTTAAATCACACCTCTGGTTTAGCCTAACGCATTTTTTTCTCCACAGCCACAAGCAGAAGGCATGCCCACACGTGTGTGGTGGAGCAGCTCAGCTGGGCAGCCCAAAACCATATCCAGTTATGTTAGCGACCACTTGCCCGTGGCTCATCATGGTTCAGAGGTCTCCGTAAGCTGGGATAATCCTGTCGTGTATCAGAGCCTACGTTCTTGCTACTCTGGCTCCCACCTTACGTTTGTTGTTGCATTCAGAGGTAATTAGTGCCCACACAGTAAATTATGCATGAGTAAGCAGGTGAGAATCCAGAGGTGCTGTAGCACTTGCAGGCATACCAAGGATGGCTCAAACTAGTTTGAGAAAAGGAGTTCAAGCTCACTAATAGAGCTCAGCATTATTGCCTGAATATTTACAGGTTATTTTTTGGGCTCGTTTGTAAATTTGATCTTACTATTAAGTTTTAAGCCTATCTCTAAGCTTGTTTGCATTGCACAAACACAATTTCTTCTAGAAACAGCAAAGAAAATGTACATCGAGAAGGTCTGACATGTATTTATGCCACTCATTTCAGGGACAGGAATGAGATTTACCTTCCTCCACAGAGAAAGGAGGAGAAATAGTTGTGTACTTCTTGGAAAACTTTCAGCGATATCCCTTTGTACAGTAAAACACTCAAGTTTTCCTTTGAGGCCAGGAATGCTGCCTTCTATGCCAGGTTAATCCTTCATACTGAATGCCACATTCCCAAGGTGGAGAGAGTTGCCTACAGATTTTCTGTTTGGCTGCAAGCACTAGAAAGATTCATTTTCATTTAGTGTAATCTCCCACTCCATGATATGACTGGAATTTTCACCACCCACAACTAGGGCAGCTTTTCTTGCTTTATTTTGCTAAGGGTTTGGCTCCCATTTAAAAACTAGAAGGAGCTGCTAACTTTTTAATAAGGTCTTCAGCCAAGTCTGAGACTCTTCTGAACCAATGATTCAAAAATTATCACACTTGAGAAGGAAGAAGCCAGTCTTGCTGTTTACAGATTTGAACAAAACCTTTGCTGAGAGTCTACAGTTGCATAGCCAATGCTATTTCTACCTCTTGCCTAGTATTTGCCACCTACAGTCACTGCCCTGCAGACTGAGCAACTTACAGTATTTAATACCTGGTTTACTTAAGAAATGGCTTGGCAGAAAAGGAACTAGCTTGCAAAGGTTTACATCTAAATAAAATGGGCTGGTATTTATAGTTATTTATAGGTTCTCTCCTGCAAAAACTTAGGGGATATCACTCATATATGCACTGTTAAAGACATGAGCGAGCACTCCCAGTGCTAAATTTCTATCATTTATCTATATCTATATAATCAAAATCTATAATTTTAATAAGCTGAGGTGTCTGGCACTCCTAACAAATTCAACTTCTACACAGTGCTAGCTGCCACCACAGAATGCCTTTTGAAGATGTAGTTAACGATGAAGACTTAGCTACCTGGTTATCCTGCAATTATATCAAAGATTCTTGATAGGTGTGAGAATCTCAGAGCTGTTTCTCTTCACGTGTGACCCAGTAAAAGGATGCTGTCAGGTGGCTTTATTCCCTTAGTTTTGTGTTACTGAAAGACTGTTTGAATTTAATTCTAACTGGGACATTTCCATGAACTTTCTAAGTGAAATATCAGTAATTTGGGTTTCCTTCTTGGATGCAAATGTTCCTGCCCTGCAGTGCTTGTAACATGACACAACACACTGTTACGTCAGGCTGTTAGACCAGAGCACAAAAGGAAGCAGAAACCAAACAAATTCCCAAATTCTCCTTGCCCTACCTAAAGTTAACCTTACATGATTCCAATCATTTCTAGTACTGTTATTAACAGACAGAGTTTTAACATGACAACATCCTTCTGACTCACACGTGCAAAAGCCTAAGCCCTGCAGTGTAAGAATGTGTGTGAACACGCGACAGACGTGACTAGGTGTGTACAAGCCTTTTCTACAGGTGACTAGAAGCCCCAGCAGCAATGCTACTCACGTTGGCATTGTCCCCAGGCCAACCGGGCCCAGCCCCAGCAGCAGTCGATTCTGCTTCCAAACCGACACAGTCCCACGGAGGAGACTATTTGTCTGGGCCACCTAAACAAGACAGTTCAGAAAAGTCTGGTGAGACATTTTGGAAGCAAATTATTACTAAAATTATTCTAGAGTAAGAAAAACATCAGTCAAAGACCAGTAAAATAAACTCTCCTGCACAGAGATATAACAGTAACTGCTCTAAGATGAGCCTATAATATTTCTATCGTTGCTGCTTTTAGTTCAGAAAATATAAATGGCTATGGGCAAAGAAAGGAAAAGATAATTAGGGTAACTTTGTAATGCCTGTATAAAATGACATGCTTTGCAATATGCTCACTGCTGCCACTCCCAGGCTGGCATTGAATAATACCAGAAGTCTGAAACAAGATTTTTAACGCGGAATAAATCACCATCATGAAGTTTCAGCATCGGTTTATTTCACAATATATAACTATCTTTTTCCTCACAGAAACGTTAAGGGAAAAAATCAACCCAAAAGCTTCCTGAAGTGTTAGACAGAAATTAAACACCAAAGGAGACCTGTAGCCTTCCCTTGTTCCAAGGAGAAGATACCATGGTCTCAAGCAATTACAAAGTATTGACATAAATCGTTAACATGTTTTCATGACAAGCTGAAATCCCGTGAACACTACATGGGAACAAACCCCCAGAGGACACCCTTGGAGAAGTTTATCTGCACACACAACAGCTGTGCTGGGGAGTCCTCTCCCTGCAGCATCCACGAAGCCTCCTCCAACGTACAGCCGCCCACTACACCTGACACGGCTCAGCGCAGTCCGTGAGGCACACGCTCCCCAAGCATTCAGTTGCACCTTGCTTCATGTTAAAACTTGAGTCGCAACCTTCACCGTGTTCTGTTTCAAGTACCTCCAGGCGTCAATAAACTCATTTTATTTTTCCAGGACGCCGAGCGCTTTGTTTTTAATTCCTGCAGGACGCAGCCTTGCCGGAGCGATAAACTTTTTATACCTACGCCCGTATTTAGGTTCCCTCCCCAGGGCGGGGGACACGGCTCCGGGCGAGCCCGTGCCGGGGAAGCCCGGGAGCGGCACCGGGTGACAGCGGGTCCCGCCGCCACCTGCGGCCGCCTGCCGGGAGCGGGGCCGGGCGCTCGGCCCGCCTGGCCCCTCAACCAGCCGGCCGCGCCCACGGGCAACTCCGCTCGGACGGGGGCGGCGGGCAGGACCGGGAAACGTCCCCGCCGAGGGCTCCGGCCGCCCCGGCCTCACCGCGAAGGCAGTCCCCGGCGGCCGGGAACGAGCCCCCCGCCGCCATTTCGCGCCCCGGCGCCTGTTCAGAGCCCCCGGCGCCGCAGCCCCCCGCCCGGCCGTGCAAGAGTCCGAGCTCACTCCGCTGTCCCCCGCGGGGGCTCGGACCTGCCAGAGGAAACTCCAACTTCCCCGCCCGCTCCCCGTCCACCGTGCCTCCCCTCACGCCGCGGAAGCCGGCGCTTACCGTCTGTCAAACTCGCCGGCCGCCCCTAGGGAGAAGCAGGACGCCAGGAGCAGCCTGAGGGAGAGCTCCATGGCCGGCGGGGCTCTCCCGCCGCGCGGGCTGCCCGCCCAGGCGGCCCGGAGGCGCTACCCGCCGCCGCGCTGCGAGCCGGAGTGCGAGGCGGGGGTCTCCGGCTGCCGCCGACGCCGGCTGCGCAGCAACAGCTCCGGAGCAGCGACGGCGACGAGCCCCTCTCCCTGCCCGCCCGCCTCGCTGCCGGGCGGAGGAGGCGCTGCGCGAGGAGCGGCGGAGCCGCCCGCCCCCGGCAGAGGCGCCCGCGGCCGGGCCCCCCGCCTCCCCGCTCAGGGCACCTGGCTGCCCAGGGCCGGGCCCCCCGTCTCCCCGCTCAGGGCACCTGGCTGCCCGCGGTGCGGCCCCGCCGGCAGGGCCCGGCCCCTCGGTGCGTGCCGGCCCCACCGGTACAGGAGCTGCTGGGAACGGGCCCCCAGCGTCTTCTGAAGACACCAAGAAGGGGGCGCTTTGTTTTTAACCGCCTTTCTGGACTGAACTTCACCAAGTACGGTGGCCACCCACTCCTCCCTGTGAGCAAAGTCCACATCTAGAGCCAAGAATGTTAAGATTTGGCCTTCTTTTGTCAACTAAACTTCCCCCGGAGTAAGGCTTCTCAAGAGAATTGTATGGGGTTTTTTTTCTGGCTCAAACACTCGTAGCAGCTCTCAGCTGTTGGCACACGTAACAGTGTCCCAAGCCCCTGTCCAGAAGAAATACGTGACAAGTTTAAACATTACCCCTGCAGCATGTAACAACATCCTAGCACCGCTACCACCAGCAATGACTGCATCCATACTCTACGTTAACATGCTAAAATAAAGCTCTTCTTTCGTTTGTTTGGGTTTGGGTTTTTTTCTATGAACTACTGATGAACACAGAGTGACAGCCTGTCACCAATCGAGTGTCAGAGCTGCTCTGAGATCCATCTCATTACAGACAGATGGGGCCAACAACTTGGACCAGGATGCAACATTGGGTTTGATTTGTCCCTAAACCAAGGCTGTTCTTACAAGGATCTGGCTGCAGCTTAGAAGCAGAAAAAGATCTGGGTAACACAAAGCCAAGCCCTTGAAGGGAGCACTGGGATACCAAATACAACTTCAAGGCTTACATTTCAGCTGGTAGTTCTGTTCAGAGCATCTTCCCCCTACAGAACACTTCACAGATAATTCAAGCAGCACGACATGAAGGTAACTATTTTTTTGCACAATATACAAATTGTGTGAGTGAGCTTTCAGAGATTACACCCTGGCCCAGAGCGGTTTTACTACTTTCTGCTCAAGTTTGCAGGAGAAGGCCCCCTCCAATGCTCCTTTCCCTCTTTTTGTCACCTTTTCAGGACCACACGTTCCCCATCCTAAGCTTTGGGTCCACAGCCTCAACCCAGCACTTTTCAGATGCAGAGAAAAAACAACTGTAACAGCAAGAAGGTGCTGATTTGGCCAAGTGCTCGTTACCCGTGCTTAGATACCTAGAGAGCCTTCCGAGGACTCGGATACACAACCTGCCTGTTCCCTTCATTCAGATGAGAAGCTGATAGCCAAACCCTGCAGACAATGACACAGTGGCCTTTGGGAAAGACAGGAGAGCATCTGGCTCGGATTAGGTTCTTGCTGAAATATAGAGCTGATTTCCAGCTCTTGAATGATTGATCACCTTTTTTGTTTTCCCTCTTCGCTTGGATGTGGGACAACAGACCATGTGGAATGGATTCACTGTCAGGGTTTTATAAGCAACGAGCTAGAAATCCTATTTGTGATAACCACGGGGATTTCTTTCTGATAACAGCATCTGCTTGCATCTCTCCAACTTGCAGAAAAAAAACGTGTCCACGAATTATAGCGCTGCCAAGTTCAGGACAGGTGCCCAAAGCAACACTTGAACTTCACTGTGAATCGAGGTCTAGGGCAACCTGACACTTTCCCTCTGCTGTCCAAACAGACATCTCATAAAACCAACTCCTTTCATGCAACACTGCGTAACTGTACTTCCGTGCACAGCAAGTTTAGAGCACACACTGCCCCTTTAAAGCGTGAATACTCACAAGTGACAGTAAAATTGTTTAATCTCTCCAGATGCCTCGCTATTGAAGTTTTCCTCAGCAGCCTGTTTGGTACTGTTGTGTGTTAATATTAGTGTGCTGGTCAGACATGGTGCCTACTCCAATTAAGATTGTCTGCTCTTGGTTAACTTCTGCTGCCTTTACAGTTTCTTTTGGAATGTCAGCCTGAAAAAAGTTAACCAGCCACTGAAAGAGCACATCTTGCACTTCCATACCCACCGATGGCACTGAACATCCAGCCATTTATGAATTTATTTATTTTGGCAGAGCTTTATCAATGCCAGTGGAGACTTTCAGTGAGGTAGTTTCCTATATCCAGGACACTAGAAGGATTACTGAGTGAGCTGGCAAAGAACTGTCTTCCATACCCCACTGCTGTGTCGGTGTGCATCAAGGTAAGAAAGATATAGAAGATGGAGAAGTTCTTGGAGTAATTACTTAGAAGCACTGTTATGCCTTATGTTTAGTGAAGCAGTAGAAAAGCCTGGAAAATGTTGAAGCCATAGGGTGGGCTGGCCTGATGTTCAGCAAGACATGAGGAAGAAGTCAGCAGTGCATCAAGCATTTGGATAGATGACTAGCACATATCCATCTACCCAAGCACGGCGTAAAGTACAGCACGGACACAATGACAAGCCTTCAAGACAGCTCTCAAATATCCTGGTAAGACACTTGGTTGAGTGCAAATCAGCAAGAGTGATGCAGAAACACAGAGGAAGTCTTATTTTGAACAGCAGTGCTCTACCCTTGTGTATGAAAAGTCAAAATGCATGCAGCTATTGCAAATATGAAGGTAAATTTTGCCTGAAAAGGTGTTTATTTTTCACAAGCATGGTGACCCTTCCCACCATGCTTATTTTACTCTTCTCCATTCTCCCATAAAGACCTTTATGTACCTTGTGCCAAAAAAGCCACACTATCAGCCACGATCCTCATCTCAGACTTACAGCTTCATGAATATATTGAGCACAGGTTGAAACCCTTCTGTGGGTATCATGACTCTAAACTTGCTCAGATACTCTGTGTTGAGAGCAGAGCAAGAGTCTAAAATATCTGCAGTTGCCCGTGCCACTAGAAAGCCCACTAGGTTCTGAATTGTCTAGAATTTCCCAGGGGATGAAGCCCTGTACACTAACTGTTTATAAAGGCACATCTGACTACACACAAAACTGAATTTTGGTGATAAACTGGCAGAAAGTGAAGAAATGCTCTAGAGTGAGGGCTTGCTAATTCTGCTGCCAGGAGGCTAAAGGTGGTGACGACAACTGCTGCTTCTGGGATGGGGAGTGTGACAGTGACATCTGGGGCAGTACAGTTAACTCACACAGGAGTGTGTTCAATATACCCCTCAGTACAGTGATTTAAAAAAACCAACCAAACAAAAAACCCCCAAACAACCAAAAACCAAAACCCAAACAACCCCACAATACAGTGTCCTGTTAAACTCCATTAAAGAACCAATGTCATAAGCAATATACGCAACTGGTAATACAAGTAACATCAACTAAAAAAGCAAGTAAACAACAGGAAACCCACTTCTAACGAAGCTTACTTACAGTTTTCTCTACTGAAATGAACCTTTTTTTTGTATGTGTGGGACCTGTTCCTCTTGAATAATAACTGGTTAACTTTTATTTCAGCTTGAGGTAGACTGTGCCCAGCAGTATCAGTGTTTAAAACTTCAGCTACAGGGCTGGATACAGGTTTCTAATACACTCTCTGTGGCTGTAACCATTCCTGAGGGGGAAAAAACAACAGAACAAAACCAGTATTCTGGAATGCTCCCTGGAATCACCTGGACAGGTAATATTAAAAAAAAAAAAAAAAAAGGGCTGAAAGGGTACAAGTAGCAGATATATATATTGGTAGATGATACAATATGGTATAGATATGACAGAAGTCACAGAGAAACAGCTTTAAAATTAATCTCCATTGTTACAGGTAGCTATGAATCAGATATAATCACAGCAGTAAAAGATGGTGCTTTCAGGGCAATCCTGCCAGGTAACTTTCCTTTGAGGGAGGTGTTAAATGAATAACTTCTTTCAAGTCCACTTCTTTAATATTAATTTCTTCCTTGTTCTCTTAAAACACAATATAAATGTTAAGTCCTCTATTCAGTGGAATCAAGCAATACTTTCAGTAACTCTCCCGTTTACATAAGCAGAAATTAAGGAACACAAAATGACTCTCCCACAAATCAAATCATCTGTCATCAAACCAGAAATAACTCTCCTGTTTTTTGATTTCATACTTAAACCACAAATCCAACCTTCTTCTAAGTATTTCACCCTCACTGAAGCTAAGAAAATCAACCACAAATACCACACTACCCCAAGTCACTAAATCACACTATGCTGTGTGTAAGAAACACTTGATTTGTAGTTAATGGCATGCACAAACATATTCTGCACTGATGCTACTCATGTAACATGTACACTTCCTGCAAAAATGGAGCAGAAGAATCCAAGTTTGAATTCTCTGTGAAACTTTTATTGTCTTTACTTTTCCTCTGGGGCTATGCAATTCTGCTTTTCAAACAACTTTATACATGTTATATTTAAAAGTAGTATTTATTGAGTAAATATTATCTCTGTCATATGCTAGGTAACAATCTCTGTCAGTGCCATGCTAATAAAACTGTGAGGCGTCAAGAAAATCCAGCCATTCAATCAGCTAAATCAGTCCTGGTACTCCACATGTCCCCCTCAGTAAACCTACCTGAAAGGGTAATAAAGTTATCAGAAATATCAGACACTGTAGTATCAAATTACCTTCTGTATGGATAAACACTGTGCTTTGGGAATACTCATTCAAAAGCTTTTCAAATGTTTTTTCTGCATCGTCTTCCAAATGAATTTGCTTTTCCAGGAAGTTTTTTTCAACATACTTGATCCTTCTTTAAAAACTGTGAGTAGTGTTTGTGTTGAAGATTCCTGCACTTCATTACGGTCTTTATTTTCCTCTGTAATAAAAAATAATTTACCTTTCAAAGCCCAGTAAAATTTCATACCCTCTTCTGAATATATCTTTTAGACAGATTTCTAACTGTCCGTGTTATCAATTTTTGTACCAAAAGTATTTTGCATAGCAGATCAGAACGATAATCTCTCCCAGTTTAACATTACCCTGCTCATTAGGGAGTCAATCCACTTGGTCTCACTTGCAACACAATCATTGAATGCTGAAAAAGCTGAAACTGATTTCAAAGACATCTACAGAAGGATGGTGAGGGACAGCACAGTCAACTTCAAAACCTGGTGCTAAACTGCCAGCACTAATCCCAGCCTTGCACGTCCTGTACCTCTCAAAACCAAGACTTCTATGGTTTTTCATGGATATCTTTGGAGATGAGACAATAAATTTGGGATTCCAATTTAAAATGCAATTCAATACATGCCTGAACTGCTGAAATAAAACAGAATTCTCCTGAACTGTGATTTTCATAAGAGAAATACAGTAGTTCTTGCTGAGATAGATTGGGAGCACCAGACTAGAATTTTTTTTCCATCAGCAATGGAGATATTCTGCACAAGGAAAAGTGAGAAAACTTCAGGAAGAGAAGACAAATTGTAACAGCTGGCATGAAAGGAGAGGGGAAAGCTAAGAAAAAGATGGGAGCAAATCTGTTGATGATTTTAAAAACTGGTTTTGAGACCGTATCAAAATGTTCTAGGCCCAATGAAAAACAGTCCAGATTTTAAAGGGCTCTGTAGATCTTTACGTAGCAGCATTCAGAAGTAACAGAATTAATGACAGAGTTAATGAACTGTTCTCTTCAGACAGAAGATGGAACTAGGACAAAAGGATAAAAGTTAGTTTCTTCACATTTCAGAAAGTACACTTTATTCCTGGTTTTTTAGTTCTAAAATATAAATAACCATGACTGATAGCTATGCTTGGTCAAGTAGGGGAAGTATTAGAGTTGAAAAGGCAGACAAGAACGTGCCTATAAAAAGCTCTACTTTCAAGAATTATAGCCTGAACTACTGTAAAATATTTTGCAACAATCCAAATAGTGTAAAAGCTGCACCTTTAAATTGACAATCTGTCAGCTCTCAAAGAGGGAAACTATCCAGATGAGGAATTATTTTTCCCTTGAGTACAGGTAAAGAATGTCAGCTGCTCATCAGCAGCTGCCTGCATCAAACCCAGTTTCTACTTTCACTGAAACTGGAGTCAATGATCATATAAGGAACAAGGAATACATTTTAAATACGTTAATTCAGGAAGCAATCTAAGGCCCACTTAAAGGATCAGATTTGTTTATACTGTAAATGACATTAAAGATGCTAGTCTTGGCTCTCAAAAGGTTATGATTTTGGTATTCAAATCAACAAACATTTGAACATAAACCTAGTCATAGTGAACTGCCAGTTCATTTAGTTTATGAATCATTTCCCCAAGAGTAGTAGCATTACTGACATGAATAAAAAGTTAGGTGTGCACCCTTGTAGGGCAACTCTCTCCATTAAACACAACCCCAAAGAACACTGCATCAGCGTGCATTAGAGACATGTGTCATTAAGCAGACAGGTCACAGAAAAGTCCTTCTGTGTGTAAAAGCCTGACTGATTCTCTCACTTGACAGAGTGACAGCGTCACAGAGTCTGCAATATAGCTCAGAATTAAACCAGCACCTCCTAGCATTTACTGTCAGCCATTTCTTCCTATTTGGCTTAATGGGTGTCAACTTCAGCTTTGATTTTCTTGGTTCATATCAGAAAATTACTGAGCAAAGAAAGGTATTTTGTAGTCTCTCTCAATGTGTGCAAGGTGCATACAATTAGGAGAGCCAGAGAGCACTTACAGAAACTCACTGTATGAGTGTAGCAGACTGGATCACCCAGGCATAGAGTGTTACTGTTCCAAACCAGCCTGAAAACAATAGCTAAAAGCTTTCTCTTACTGCTTTCTGCACTGTGCTGACTCTTCTCGGTAGATGAAGGCAGGTATGAAGTCACAGCAAATTTTATGGCTACATTTTCATGGTTAACAATCAACCTCAGAAAAACACTAACATTCTTCCAGATTAGACCCACAAGGCTGACTATCCTGAAACATTTTAAACTATACTTTCTTGTGATCCACATACAGCAGCAAATTCTGAATAAAGAAGATAGACACAGAATGGTGCTGGTTTATCCTCAGAACTTGAATGCTCCCACTTCTTTCAAGTGAGGTTCAGTGCTAATATCAAATTAATTAGATGATTTATGCCTGTCAGTTTGACAGAAAACAAGTCAATGGTATTTGTTCTTGTAACAATAGCTACTGTGTACACCAACAGTATACAGTTATTCCACTAACATAAGATTAGCAAGAGCTAAAATCAGCTGCAGTTGCAAATTCTCTCAGTAACATTCAGCTCAAACATGTTTTACTTTAGTGGGTTTTTTGGTATTTATTACTTAGCATATAAAAGTAGTCCAATTGTAATAAAGACTCATAAACTAATTGAAGGTTTCAAATTGCATAATAGCTTTAAATCACTTTAGAAAGGATTTTCTGTTTCAGAATCCTACTTTGAACATGAAATATTACTCCAACATGGATGAGGTATCTATTTTTAACCAAATGTTTGTGTGTAATGGTCAAATGCAAAAAAAGAGGAATTGAATGTTCATTTTTGTCTTGATTTTCATCCAAAACCTTGTGTAATTTATCCTGATATTCTAATTATATCCCCCTATAAAAGCACTGCAAACATGAAAACTGAGAGAAAATCTATTTGCTAGAGCTTTCTCCCCCCCTCTTCTTTTCTCCAAAGTAAAGAGGCACTCGTGATCAAATTACTTAATGAAAATAATTCAGTGTGTCAGCAATCATCTCTACAAAGAAAACATGTCCATTTACAGTATTGTTTAACTATTTCTATAGCTGGTGACCGCATTAAATGGGTATTTGAATGGGAACATGCCAGATGAATAAAAAAAAAAACCATTTATGGGTGCCAAACATTAGCTATTTCTACAAAATTAACTAAAAGCATGAAAAAGTAATGTGCAAAATTACACAAACCTACTGGAACTACTGGCCTCTTAGACAATACCTATAATAACCAGAAGCTGTGCAGTGCAACAGCCTTTCAGTAGTTAAAGAATGAAAGTTAATTTTAAGAAGTCAGCCACTGCAGACCTCAATTAAAGGAAGGCGCCTAGGATTTGCAACAGTCAATCAGAACCTTGATTCTTCTGGTTGCCAACAGTGGTCCAGACTGGAGGGCTCTGGGAAAGGAGAGACAACGTTTTTAATGAATAGAAGTTGGCTTAAAGTTCTTGGCCTAAGTTCTAAAACTTGAGGCTTCCATGCCCCGTGATCCTTCCCTACCCTCTATTTTAACTATGGATAACCTGATTATCCTTATTATAAAAAACCCCAAACCCTCTATTTAAACCTCCAATTTAAAACCTGGCTCAGCGATAGGCTGTCATGGGGAATTCCACTGCCTAAATACAGATGCCACAAAGAAACATACACACCATGAACACCATCACTTACCTTTTACTGGCACCACCAGAGTTCTACACTAAGTTGCTTACATTATCCCAGACCACCACTTTTCTATTTTCTTTACAATATAATAAGATTCTTGATATACAAGCCAATACAATCACCTGCATGATCTTCTTCATCTTATGCTTGTGTTTTAACACATATTTTTATATAGACTGAATGCAACCACATAGTAGGTCACCCTGTCACAAAAAACACATGAGCAGCTTTTACATCTATCAATTCAAAGAGCCACAGATAACCCAGAAACGGTCCACAGATCAGGAAATACCAGATGAAAAACCTCTTTACAAACATATGGAGGGGTAGGGAAACAAAACTGCTAGAGGGAGCGAGTTCCACAGCTGGAGTATCTCAAATAACCATCTTCCATTCAACTCACCCTTCCCTCTCCACATGTACCCCCCACTGCTCCTCTCCACATGCCTGCACCAAAAATACCCTGTCTGTCTTAAAAATATTAGACTCAAATATTTGATAAAAGTCAGATGTTCCTCAGTGGAGTGGTTACTATGTGGTATGTGGCTTTATTTTTTTAAATGAGCAAATTAAAAGGTAATTTTAGACTTGTTCATGTTTATTTCATAGGCTACAAAACTTACCCATTTCCTCTGCTTCACATTTCCCATCGTGCCATAGCCACAACCTGCATTTGGTGGTTGTTTTCAAACTCATACAAGTCCATAGGAGTAGACATCTGAGAGGACTGGGAGATGTGGCTGGCATCATCACAAGGCTGCTCTTTAGTTACTGTCTTTGAAAGGTTGTGAAGCCTAGGGACTCCATTGACTTCAGAAAGGTAAATCTTACAGCAAGAAGGACAAAACAGTGGTCTTTTTTTTAAGAAAAAAAAAAAAAGGCAGTTAGACTGGGATTCTACATCAGGAATTAGTTATGACAGGCAAATGCTCCCAGGCAAAAAAAAAAACCCACAAAAAAAAAAAACCCCACACAAAAAAACCCCAACCAAATCACTGAAAGTAGTATTTGAATAGGCTTACAGGAAAAAAAACTGTGTTTTTCTTTCTGCTGAAAACCAAGTGCTAAGTCTGAAACCCACACTTCAGCTGTTCAGTTACCTTTTCTTAAGCAATGCTTTTCTAGTTCAATACTCTTTAAAAATACGTGTATTCTGATAAAGGGTAAATAATTAATCCTAAACCAACATTTTGCCAGAACTGTTAGACTATCAACACAGATGTTGTAGAAACTGTGAAGCATGTAACAGCACAGATTTTTGCTCTGCTGAAAGCTATTTATTATTGCATAGTGTAAGACCATACCACGTATTCAGCATCATCATAATGAAACCACTCTATTGGTACCCACTGCCTGGAACAGAGCACTGTGAGAATCCTTACAGCAAACAGTATCAAAGCTTGCATCAGGTGTCTCACCTTAATGAGTTCTTCATTCAGCACTAAAAGGTAAAGAAGAGACATTTGCTCACTCCAGACATAGTATCTAGAGTTCTATATAAAGTCATTTCATATGAACAATGTTCAGACTTGACACACTTCTATCTTAAAAACCTGAGTTCTCTTTGGGTAAGTCAGAGAGAAAATCCTGGAGGCAACTGGTATTGTCATATATTTTTTTGATCCAATGTCCAGTAACTCTGGAAATAATAAAAAGTTGCAGAGAAAGTCCTCCATCATGATCTACTGAAGAACCTGAGCTAAAGGTAGGAATTCATACCTACTGTCTTACCTTTCTGCTTCCAAATAAGTGTGCAGCTTCCTTCAGTCTTCACATTAAAAACCCCAATTATTTAGATCTTTCAGATAAGTAACTTTCACAAAGAATAAAAGATCTCAGGATCCTTTTTTTTTTGCCAGTACCTATGGTTTGTAATTTTGTTTGCCACATTCACTGGAGGTATGTTCATCACAGCAGCCAAACTTCAGATATATTTAAATTAATCCATGGCAGAATGCATAAACATATCAAACTCATAAACATGCAGTAAAAATGTCATTGGGAGCTATCTTCCACTGTGTTAGCATCAATAGATAATTTTAAATTATGGTTGAAAACTCCTACTAAACAGAGCATAGAAGAACATTTCATTTAACAGTAACGTGACTGGGGTTGATCTTGAGACATAGGAACTGTCCTTCAAATATTTCTTCTAACAGTAGGTTACTTAAGAATGGGAAGTAACACATTTCCATTAGCAGAGGTGTCAAGTGAAGTATCTGTTTGCTGAGATCTCCAACTCCTGTTACCCAGTCAGTGGATAATTAGGGGTTTGCTTTCTTTAGCGAAATACACTTTCAAATGCCTGGTTACAGAATCCTTCTCTAATATTTAAAGATAATTTTCAAGTCTTCTTTAAAAGACTGGTAAGTTGGAATACATTTTTGATAGCAGAATGATGCTCAAATTCTTCTGATGAACTTTTACTGAAAATACTCTTCCTACAGTAGTATGGAATTCTTTAGCAAAGCCAAGCCACCTCCTGTGGCGCAGCCTTCTTCACCGACACCAGAAATTTGGTCTTTTCTGTTCCTCCAGAGATCTGCGTTACTGGCTGAGAACTGCTCCACTTATGGACACAAATGCAGTTTCCATCATGAATGCAATTTCACAATGGCCAAGACAGCTTTCCTAAAGAGGAGATCACCTTCCCTTCCATGAGGCCAACTTTTTTCTAAACCTTTACAGCTGGATAGGATTCCATGACAGTCGTTAGATCCAGAAACTTCTCAGTAAGAGAACCAAAAGTTGCTTAAATGACAAATTACAAGTATGATTTGTGATGCTGTGCATGCAGCTCATTTTCTAAGACTTTTTATGCTGCTGCCTTTTCTGACAGCAACGGGTTCAAGATGGGTGATGTCTGGTTCCCAGCTATGCTGCTATCTGCTGGATGTCATTATTCACTGAAGATTTATGTTCAACTTCAGATCAAACACAGGTTTCACACTCTAAGTAGGGATGCCCACAAGCATGTTGTTTTTTGGAGAACAGCTCTCTGGCTCCATAGATATAACTTGGACAGAGTAGTTCCCTTCTTCTGCAGCCCGTGCCCGATCCAGATCCACAAGCCCCATACACTGCTTTCCTACAACAAGAGCAGATGAGAGCATGGAAGCTTTAAAAATGAAGAAACATTATCAGAAGCATGCAGTTCAGTATTCAGTGCTAGGAAAAGGCATCAGTAAGCTATCTGAAGATTAGTTCCAAATCTACTTAAACTATGTTACCTGTTTTACTTCAAGTAGACAGTCATTACTAGTTCTAAATCACATCTGTGACTTGTACCCCTCATTTAGCAAAGATCTTGAGAAAGATTAACTCTTTATATATGGAGAAATATAACAGGCACAACTACTTTTAAGTATTCTCAAAACTTACAGAAAAATCCATGCATTAATATAAAAGCCACTGGAGGAGAAAGAATGCTAATTTCAATCCTTAGCTCTCTGAATTGCCAAACTTCTACTTTCTTTACAACTGCAACTGTTTTCCTCTTGTACTTCCATCTAAAATTTGAAAATCTCTGGTTATTAAATATCAATAAAAGACTAAAATACTAAACAATGTAATTGGTTTGAGACATATGAAAGTAACTGCTTATAAACAAAAATACTAAATTACTAGTGAAAACTAATCTGAGCTCAGATTTATCTGAAAAAAAAATGGGAAGGATAAATGCAGGGGGTTTTTTCTGCTTAGAAGTTTGCATTATGATACAGTCATGCCAAGATTATGGGCCCATTCATCTTTACATATCTAGTCATTATAATGGATTATTATGTTCTGAAATACAGAACTGATTTGTTAGATTGTATATTCAGCAGTTTGAAACTCTCTTGCAAGAAAGATTTAGCACTTCCCTGAAATGTTTTATCACTAATAGTCATAGAGTCACAAGTCATGAACAACACACAATCCTGCTTCAGTCTCAAAGTCAACGATCCTCCCACTTTTCTTGTTTCTGACAGAATTGTACAGTTAAATATATTTGGGGTCTGAGATGAAGGGAAGAGACAGAAGCACTCAGTTGTTTACCATCAGAATACAAGTCTGGCATTTCAATCTACCCTCTGGAATTGCCTACCCCTCTCCCCTGAATACACACAGAACTTGTGCAGTGAGCAGAGGAAATACTCTAAATTCTTCCAATGAAGTTTTTTAAAAACATTATGAGTATTTGCTACTACTGCTTTAGTAGACTTTAAGGGTTTCTGGCAAGCCAAGAATGCACAGATATGTACTGAGAGTTCCCAGCCCCTTCTTTCTCTTCTGAGAAGAAAACTGGTTCATAGCTTCCATCAGAACATTACTATCAGACAAGTGCTCATTATACTCTTTTGTAAGTCCAAGAATACTAGAATATTGCACATAATGAAGAAATAGCATTGCTAACCCCAAACATTTGAGGTGTTATGTATATTGCTGTCCTGAGTAATAAATTTCCTGCTATCTTAATGATAGCTTCTTGCATTTTTCTCCAGAAATCATTAATGCCTGACCAAGAAACTAAAATCTCAGAGACTGACTTTAGTAGTAAGAAGGGTAGAAGAGTTTTTAAACCATAGTTCAGAACAGCAGGAGATGAAATGTGAAGAAACTCAAATTTTTCAAGTGTTATAAAGACATGGAAGACAGCAACTTAATGCCCTGTTCATAAATGTACTGATTCTTCCTTTATATATATATATATATATATCTCTCTCTCTCAAGGTAAATTCCTTAGTGTGATAGTTTACACAACAGCTGCAAAGATTCATACCAACTAGCCTGCGTTCAGGTGGAAGCTGAAGAGCTGTCTGGTCTGCAAATCTGCAAAGGATCATGTGCTCCTAGGAAAGAATAAAAAAAAAAAAAAAAAAAGAAGAAATTTGGTCCAGTAGCATTTCCCTCTTCCAAATAAAGTACGAAAAATCTAATTAAATGTTTAAAAGTATCAAAAATGCTATCATGTTGAAGACATACAAATTATCTGTTTGCAAACCTAATTTTGATAGTGCTCTGGCTTGTAAATATGTGTGTAAATCAAGTGTTTGTAACCACAACCACATTCCTACTCATTAGTATTTGTTTCTTGCTAAATTTTCTCTAATTCTCTGCAGCAGCTGAATTGGATGCAATGTAAATGAGACAGCATTCTTCAAAGACATACTGAAGACTAATTTTGCCTTCAGTTACTGAGGAGCAACCCAGCCTTCTTTTAGCACAGCCATCACGGGCAGCATCTCTACATTTATAAGCAGCCAAGAAAAAAAAACATCTGAAAAAAGGTGATTTGAACACATTTCTCCAAAGCACTGATTTTAAGTCTTGGAATAAGCACCTTGTGGGTCAAATTTCCTTTGCTCTGAGAAATCCATTCAAGATCAACGCAAAAGATCCTGAAAGCAAAATTGATCCTGAAGGCAAAAAATACCCCTCTGTGAATAGGAAAGTTTCTCACGTCATAATGAGCACAATTCCCCTTCAAACTGTGCCTGTTCCTGTTCTAATTCTTGCCCAAAATTATTCTTTTAAAGCTTTGGTTCCTATACCAGCTGGAAAGAGCAACTTCACCTATGGAAGTATTCTAAAGTATGAATACTTACTCCAGCTTTTTATTAGGGGGACAAAAACATCCAGAAGTCTTCATTCCACAAAACCCCAAATGAAATCCCATCTTCATATTAAACCAAGATGGGAATTCCTCCCATAGTACACTCCATCCAATTCATAAATTTAGTAGACACCTGGCCATAAAAAGGTTTGCCCAATTATAAAATAAACCATTATCACTACTTGATACTCAAAACCTTTTCATTTCAATAATTCTGCAATACCCTGAGGCAGGGATATGTGTTACCTAGTACAGCTCATTCACATGAAGGTTTTCAGCTCACAGCTCCTTAAGCAAGGCATGAGCAAAATGAGAACGTGTTATAACATGTTTAGGACTTAAACATGTTATACCCAATCAGTTCATCCCACGTTGGCAGAAATAAGAAGAAAAGCACTCCTAAACCAATGAAGATAATATTCACAAACTGCTCAAACTTTGCACGTGCATGAACAGTTAACTTGCTTACTACAACACCCACTCCATCAATTCCTATTAAGTTTTCAAAGCTGTATGTGCAAAGTAACTCAGTTTTACTTTCCAGTTCTCCTACAGGGAGTATCTTGACAAATAGAGTCTCAAAATGTATCATGGTAGAAATCTACAGCTATCATAACGTTCTTCTGTGCAGCTATAAACTAATGAATTACAGCATAATGTTCTCATCAAAAAAAAGTTCTGGAATTGCCAGACTTCTGGATGTCTTTTTAGATCTCACTAAAATGCAAGATAAGAGAAATGAATTTAAAATGGGAACTGAGGGGGGGTGACACATACAGTGTCTGGCTAACACATGGCAGCTTTGGCTACTAGCCAATAACCTGTAACAATTTATTAATATGAAATATAAAAACACATATAGCTAGCTGCATAACAGAAGTTATTTATAACTAGGATTATTTGAGGCACCAGCCAGCCTAAACCATTTGTATAGATTCCTATATTATTAAGAGCAGCAGCATTTTTTAGCATTGTCCTTGACCCCTGTGCCCTTCTGCAACACAACTAATAACATGTTCTAACTTTCACAGTGTTGACAAACCCACTGATTTAAACCTCCATAGATTAACAGATCAAGGAATAAAATCACTGATCTCAAATGATATTATACACACTATCCTAATATAGGCACCCTGGACTTTAAAACTGTCACCATATCCCTTTGTATTGTCAACAGGTCTACTTTAAATAGTAAGTTAGTAAATGAACTTTTTCTGAACTGAAACCTGAGCTCTTTGTGATTGTGTGTTAGAAACATATAAATGTGTTGAAAAAGAACGTTAATCAAGGGAAAAAATAATGGTAGATTCAAATTCACTGTGCCACTTTTATCATCTCAATCTCTGGACATTTTTCTACATCTCCGAAGTTCATTTCTTTACTGTAAATAACAGGACCTTTGTCTAGGATTTGACAAATAAACTCAGTACTAAAGTTTCCATGCAGCCTTGCTTCTCTCAAATGGAAACATTATTTTTCCATGCCATGTTAAATCCAAACACATTTGAATATTTCTGAAGTAATTTTCAATAATGTTCTTTAAAACAATACTGTATAAAGTTTTTGCTGAAGAGTATAAGCTCTTCCTACTCACCGTTCCCAATCTTCTAGACATAGAGGGAGAAATCTATAATATATTATCCATAAAAGCAATCATTTTGCCTAAAAAATGGTCAGACATTTCCACAGCATAAACAGCTGTATTTCAGATCTAAATAAATTGGCATCCTGTAATTGTTAACTGATACATGTTGAAGTGTCTTAGGAATGGCTCATTTACACATTATGATTTAAAAAAAAAGGTTATTTTGTGAAGAAACTATTTCATTTTACTGAAGAAAAAAAAGCCTTAAAAGTGGGTGATGGAGAGAAACCCAACTGACATCTGCACTAGTGAACATTTTACATAACACGTGCTCCTCCTGGCAATTAAAAGATAACCACTTGTATTTCATTTGATAAGAAGACACAGTAAAACATAGGAAGCCGCACATAACGCTCCCACCCCCCAATCCTTTTACATACCTTGTAAGACAAAATTTCTTTGAACTGATGACTGAAAAAACAATAAAAATAGACCAATTAACATCTAAAAAAGCAGAGGTGGAAAACAGAAGCAACCATTACATACTTCAACACATTTTAAACAAAATAGCACTATCTGTATCCTACATAAACTCATTAAGAAACCCAAACCCAACACAAACCCACAGAAACCATTACCATTCCAGTTCACTAGAAAAAAAAAAAGCACCCTATTTCAGGTTGTCTTTTTTCCTATTTTATTATTTATAAAAATGTCTCTTCAAGTCATTATAGATGCTAACACAGATTCACTGTTGTTTCCACATTGTCACATCTATGCTGTATATTACATGGATGCAACCTCTAGACATGCATATATTTAGTTTGTACCACAAAAGTGAGGTACCTCTACAACAGAATTGAGTACAGAACACAGGCAATATGAGGATACGGGCAGGGTATCGTGGTTTATCATCATATCAAATCAGAAAAAAAATGAAAAGGTTGTTGCTTTTGAGCAACAAGCTGTTGCTGTTGAGGTAGGGTTGATAATTTTCTACATAGGCTTATGATGTTAAGTTGAAAATTTTAGCAAACACAAACCTATAATTCACATTCTTGCAGGATTTACAGCAACAGGAGCTTTCTAACAGAGAGAGCATTTCCAGTCTTCATGATCTAAACTCATAACTGGTCAAAAGTCAGACAATAACAAGTAAACAGAGAAAAGCTATATGCTTGCTACCTTTAGAATGCTTCAAGTTTTATAGCCTCTTCCTTAAGAATACTTATTTAACTATATCATGAGAAAATAGACACACAACAAAGAGATGGAATCATCACATTGATTAAGAAAGAAAACACTGTGAAATGCAAAGGTTATCATACTGACAGATTCTGAATACTTACTCCCTGCACTTTTGTGACAGCACACTTTGATATTGATGAAAAATATTTAACATGGATGCGTACATTTTGTTTAGATTTTTTATTTTATTATTCCTTTTAAGGAATTCCTCTTGTTTTATTTTTTTCTCAGTTTCTTATTTTCGCAAATATATACCTAAGAGAATGTTATAATTCCTAGAATTAAAACTAAGTCATCTTGGACATCCAAAATGCAAAGCTCAGCTCAACAAAAAAAAAAACAAAACCAAAACCCACAATCCCCTTCCCTCATCTAGTTTTGCTTCAGAACACTGTTAGCCCCTTATCTTCTGTGACTTTATGCTTACTTTTTACATGTTGTTTATATCAAAGGCATTAAAATTCTTAAGCCAAAGATATATAACTATCCCCAACATGGCAGATTTGAAGATGACAAAATATCTACACAGTCCAAAGTATTAATAATATGAACTGAAATACAGGAGAGCTTGTCTACTTGGGAATAAATCAGAAGAGTTTTTACAAGCAGTAAACTGTGGTATAAAGCAGACCCATTTATTTAAGCTGACTGCTTACATCTTTCTCCCACATTAAAATGTCAATTTCCCTTCTTACAGTAATTTTCAGGAGTTTTATATTAACTTTGTGATTTCAAGGTAGTAGGTCTGCATATTACATAGATTCCCATACACTGTATCTGCTAAGTTGGTGGTTTAAAGTCTTTTGAACGATGACTGGATGAATCCAGAAAAACATAACCCCAAAGTGATCAATCTGTCTCCCTTTCAGGATGGGTTTGCAAAGGAGAAACAGGAGGAAACAGCTGCATTGTAACTGTGAACTAATGTAGCCTAGACACTTGCAATGATCTTCAATGAATTCTATACTTTTTTTAGTATTTTCTTCCTTCATTTAAGCTGAATTGTTAAAGCTTATCTTGTTAGTGTCAGTTTACCTGCGTGGATATTTAAACTTCACTGTGTTTTGAATGAAGCCATAACAACAAGGAGAGATGACAAAGGCTGCCCGTGCCTTGACGCAGTGTTCGATCACCATGTCTGTCGCCACACCACATGCATGCAGAGCCACCTGCAGTGTTAAAAGCAAAAAAACAAAGAAACAAGCACATTCTTTACAACAACAATCCTGTTGCAGTATTTTTTTGGTTGACTGAGTTACTTAACTAGACGTGAGAGTTTTTCAAATCAAAGCTGTTATGGCAAAGGCTTAGCCCTTAATTCCTCAGGTCACCTTTAAAGGACAACATTTACACATGTATTTTGATCATTTGATTGCAAGGTATTGAGTAAAAACTTTAGAAAACATCAAATACAACTTGTCCTTTTATTTCCTTCCCCCCCTCATTCTTTTCTTAGTGATGGGCTCTCAGCCTATAACTAGAATGCCACTGAACCACAACAGCTACCTCCAAGCACTGGTATGTGTGTTTGGGCAATGCACAGGTTGCACCCAAATTCTTCATGCTCTCCTCCAGAAAGGCAAGTTCCTGCTGCACTCAATAGACTGCAAGGAAAGGCAGAAGGAGCTCTCTCCTATCAAACCTGTGGTACCAGATGGGCCAGGGAATCAGAGACAACACCTTCTCTGCCTTCACTCAGTAGTTCCAGGAGTAGGCCTGGTATAGACACATTGCTCTGTTTTCATCAAACTAAAGGCATTTTTGAGGCACATTTTAATTTTATGCAGCAGTGTGGATTTGCAAGACTACATTGTTTTCTCTGGGTTTCCTCCATTCCAAATTTAGGAAAAAGGTTTACAACTGCAAAGCTCAGATTTCTGGGTTCAAAGTTGTTTTTCAAGGTACAGCAATTGGAAGATAAAAACTTTGCTCTCAGATACAGATTAAAACAAAGACTTTTTTGTTTGCAGGCTGCTTGATGTAAGCTCAGCTGAGCAGATCATTAATCATCAACTGAACTATAAGTGCATACAGATGGTAACAAATGTTCCTGTCTCACGCAAAACATTTAAAAAAACCTAAGAAAATAATTTCTGAATGAAATTTTTCGGCTCATATGAATTTAACATCAAAAATAAAACTAGTTTAACATGAGAAATAGATTCTTAATATCACAACTATTAGACTATCATGGAATACAATTACAGTTACTTCCTCATCTATCCAAGCAGAAAACAAAGGCCTCTGCTTTGCTTGCATATTTGGAGAAGAGACCTTAAAACAGCAGCAGATAAAACCAGTAGCTTTGCTGAGCCTGTATGAGCTTCTACACCAACTAATTTCTTCTTTGGGTTTCTCAGAATCAATTTAGTTAAGTGAAAAATCACAGAATTCAAGACAAAGCTTTCTGAGGATTCTCCAAGGAGATATTTAACTTCGTATTAACCTATTTTTAAATAAACCCCAAAAATGAAGACAGGAACTCCAAAAATCACAATACTGGAGACTGATTTCACTGAAAAGCTACTATACATTTCATGTAAGGAATTCAGTAAATTATTCATGAGATCTTGATTTTTTGAGATTGATCTGTAGTTCATCCACTGAGATTTATACGACAATGTAGCCCAGAAAATAGAGCTACAGAATAGGAAATTTACACTTGGAAGGACTGGGCTAAAATAATTTATCCTCTTTCTCTTCCACGGTATTTCTTTTTCTTTATTAGATAAACCATCTAAATAGCCAAACAGTACTGTTCATGTACCATAAACCTTCAGCATTTTATGTCCTCAGCTACAGCCAAAACAGTCCCTTGGATGGATGATTTAAAGAACAGTCAGACTCACACTGAAAGCTTGGGGCTTGCTGCAGAAGTTCCTGTTCTCTTACCAGAATATAAAACTGGAAGGCAGGAATGTTTACAGAGTTACAAAAGACTATTTATGCCTTACTGTTCACTAGGGCTGCAGAATTCTGGAGAGGACATTCACCTCATTTACTTTCAGGGTCTAACAGAGATGCTTTTAATCAGTATTCAAATCACACACTTTGCTCCTGCAGAACTCAGATCCCTGCTTTTGTCTGCTCATTTACAGTTGACTGGGAGTCAGAAAATCACCTGTTGACAGCAATAGGAGTGCTCAGCATGAGTCATACAAATCTGAGATATTCTGTCTTTATAAATATAGCTCGAGTATACTTTACCCATGGAATACACATGTGCATCAGCAGAATAATTCTCTCTGTTACGATAGCTTCTCAGTTTTGCATCCTGTAGTCTTGAGATGTTTGCTTTATCCTAAAATGTTCTTACTGTCACCTAACTATGCGTCTCACTTTACTGTACTCAGGCTTCATTTGAGCAACACTAGTCTTCTATTCCAGCCTTCAAAACTGTCTCTGGAGTATATCCATTAATGAATCACTGATTTGAAAATAACATGATTAAACCAAGAATCCACCCCACATTTTCTCCAACACGGTCAGGCAGCACTTGGATTTTTCTATGTGATTGGAGCAGATGCTGATTTCTTCACTCATGTAATATAAAAGCAGTGCCAGTTTGCAACAAGTAATACAAACCTAACTTAGTACAGGTTAAAACAAAATGCTTCTCATAGCATCAAAAGATACCCGCCTGTAAGGACATACAGAATTTTCTTCTCTCAGATATTTTAGTTGTTAAAAGAGTAATTAACCAGACACTAAAATCTTGAAGTAGGAAAGTTATAATCACTTACCCCAATGTTAAAAGTCCCATTAAAATAGTCCAGATTTGCTTGAATGAAACAAATATTGTTTAAACCTAGTTCATCACTTCTGTCTTTAGCACGGATCAGAGACAACTCCTTATTTTCTATGAGCACCACCTAAATTTCACACATAGGAGAAAGTAAGACAAAATATTACTGAGACATCAAAGTACAACATTATAAAAACCACAAAACTTTGTAATTTAGTTAAGAAAACCTCTAAATTACTTGTGACAGACCTTGAGATCTCAAAAAATTATTAGCAGGAAGCCCAACAACAGTGGAAGGCATTTAATACCTGCTAACATCAATCTGCTTGCAAATATGTTATAATTTCCTATAGCTTTTACTTTTTCCTCAGGAAAGCACCACACACATTTAGAATTATGCCAAAAATGTTCACGTTTCAAATCCAAGCCCTCTGCTGATACAACTGTGTCTTCACATTTATTCTCCCTATGCACATCTTTTTAAGCTGGCTGTCAGAGACCATCTATACTTTTTATTTAGAATTTACCTGACACAATGGCATCATGTAAGCAAGAACAATTCCAACATGACCCTGTGAAAAGAAAAATAAACAACAAAATCTGAGTCAGTTTTCAGTGTCCCCTGCTGTTGACTCTCTATATGCTGAGCATTCCCTAACCAGTGAGAAAACGTTTGACATCAGCTAAAATGTCAGCATTTGTATTTTTGCTTTGCAGGAGCAACCACATAGAACCACAGAGATGAAAACTGAAAGAAACTGCAGCATATAATAAAAAATATACATTACCCCTCCACTGCAAAAATCCACAATCACATCTCCAGGCTTAGCAAGCTTTGTCACCACTGCTACCAAGTTGTTCAACTGCTGCTGCTTCCTCAGGGCCCGGTCCCTAGACATCTTTCCTGGGGATGACAGAGAAAATGCCTAAGTAGTGATCAGCAGTTCTCAATTATTTGAACTAGGTAACAGCAAAACATTGCAAATTAAAGTTATGGCTGAGACTAAAACTAGCTGCAATGATTGAGCATCTGAATCCACTTGGAGCTAAATTCATCAACATTTGGTCAAGCTTTCTGTATACCTTTAGCATATTCAAAAACATACTTTCCAGTTAGTGCTGTCAATGTATCCTTAGGAACAAACTTGTATAAACATGATATAAACTAATTGAATTGGGGTAAGCTCTAGCCTGATTATATTCCAAAGTTGTGAATCATGCTCAGAACCAGAGCTCAAACCCATTCACTGTAAGGTTACCAACCCTCCTGCCTGCCAACAGGTCTCAAAACTAGACAAGCAGGAGGTAACATCATTAAGGTGAAGGAGATAGGAGCTGAATATTAAGAAATAAGAATATACAGTTGCTCTGCACTTTGCAGTTCAGATTTTATCAGTCTTCATTCTGCAAAGCCCAGACTTTGCACACTTGAATGTTCCTGGTGAGTCTAAGAGAACTAACAGCATTCATGAAGCTACCAATGTACACACATGTAAAGTAACAGCCTTAGCATTCATTGAGGGGGGGAAACAAAACATACATACAAACAACCCCTAACATCACAAATATGAGCCCACAAACTATGAACTGCCCTTCCGAAGAATGTATAGTGTGCACTCCCAGTCAACAGACAAGGTCAGAAAATCCCAGAGTACACATATTTTTTACTATATAAAGGCTTTTATGATCAAATGTGGTGATATTTCAGCTACAGACAAGGGAGGAGGAGGAGAGAACGCATGTTTTAAAATATAGAGATGCAGGGCAATAATAAAAAGGACAGGAAAGACAACTGAACTCCATGAGAACATTTGGTTGTTTTTTTAGATAGGATTCTCTCCTGATCTTACCAATCTGCTCTTTATTAAGGCAAGCTTTGCAAAATAGCTTTATCACTTCAGGCATAAAACCCCCCCTTCATCTCACATACACTATCTTGGTGCAGTCTGGAAAGGTCAGACAGCTATGAAAACTGACCTTTGACAACCTAAGCAGGAATTTGGCCTGCTTCCTTTTTTGTATTAGAGAATTTTAAGTAACAAAAGAATAAGCCACCTTTAAAAACAACAAAGATCAACAGATGCCAGTAAAAAGGAACAAAAATTAATGCTGGGCTCTCCCTTAATGTAACTATGGTCTACTTATAAAAATTTTTGCCTTTTTTCCAATTGCTCCTCTTCAAAACCCACCTTCTGAATAGTCAACAAAAAGCAATCCAGACACAAACAACTCACATCATTTGTACACTGTTTTTAAACTTTTTTTGTACTAATAGTGAAGCCTCTATATGTACTCAGATTAATGCATGTTCTCCACACTAGTATGTACTTGTTAGAGCCACACACTCTTACAAGTTTCTCACATAATATTGCCAAGAGCCATCTTTAGAAATATCACATAGCAGCACCTTTCCCAAAATGCTAGATTAGTTCCAAAATTCTGAGCTACTACTCATTTAAGCTAACTGACAATGTCAGTTCAACCTTCCTCTTTCTGAAGCCTTTGAAATTCAGATTGTCAAGCTATTTTTCCAGAATCACAAATATATGGGGATGACTTTGTTTTAAAATGAAAGCAGGCAATATTAGGCAACGATGGGATTCCAAGGCAGATATCAACCACTGTGTTGTGACAGAACTGTGAGGAAAAAGTTAAATTGCATTTACCCTTCTTTTCTTTTTTTTTTTTTTCCTAACATCACATACTGCCTCTCCTGCACTCCTCTCCCTTTTTACCTTCACCTCTCTCCCTGACCTTCACTTCTTTAGAATCAAGATGCCATAAAGAGAAGTCAATGCATTTTCAATTCACAAACAGTTACAGGACCTCCTGTACTGGCCTCCCTACTGGCCAGCATGACTACCTGATGTCCCTTCCAACCGGAATTACCTCACGAGTACATCAAGGAATATGTTACAGGTAGGAAGAGTGCTCAACACCTTGCTCAAATAGCAGGTGTCAGAGCAAACACAGTCCAGCAGACACACTCGTAACAGCTTTACAGCAGCGGCCTTCCTGTAAATTTACATCTCCTGTCCTCACCTTAATTCCTCTGGTGCTGCTGCCTGAGCAGTTGACATTTTTGCCTTTATCTTATGCTCCTTATGAGCTCCAACTCACCTATCTCTAACAGCAAAGTGCTTGAGGAAGATGTGAGGAGGAAAGAACATCTGTACAAACCTTAAGAATTGAAAGACAACAAAACTTTTAGGGGAGAATAAAGGAAGGGGAAAATGCTGTGTTAAATATAGAAAAAGGTCTTCATCTGCATAAAGGGTGCTGTTTTCCCTGGGCACAGTTATACCAAATCTCACCAACAGCCAGGCTTGTGAGGTAAGGGCTGCTCACTGTCTGCAACATTTCTTCAGCTAAAGCAAACACTGCCTGAACAGGAAACAATGATGAAACAGTTTCTTTACCTCTCAAGCCTAATATACTGATTGCTGAGAAAAGGGAACAGTTGATTCCTGTTGACTTCAGCGGTCGCCAGGAGCGGAGAGATAGTGTCTCTTGCAGAAGCAGGAGAGTTCCTTCTCCAGCAGGAACCAGAGACTGGTCCCTGCTGAGGTCAGAACAGGGGCCCAAAGCCTCTGCCATTCACACTCACAGCTGTACAGCAGGATCTCACCTCCAGGGCAGCAGCTCTAGATAGTTAAGAGGCAGCCTGTTCCCAGTGCCTGCAGGAACACAGCAGATTTCCCTTTCTGAGCTCCGTATGCTGAGTATCTGTAAGTGATTGTTAAGGAAAAGGCAAGAGCTAAATGCCTCTGTACAGTAAGGGGCAGTGAATTACAGGTAGTTGAAGGAACAAAGAAAGACACCTTCTGGTATATATCATCTCATTAATTCCCACCACAGCCTCTAAATAAGTAATACATATATATTGAATATATTATTAATTGGGATAATTCCTTTTTCTGATTCGCTTGTCAATAAGAGTGAGAGAGCCTGAACTAACAACTGAGAAACAGGAAAAGCTGGCTTAGAAGACAGACATGATTCATTTGGCCCTTATGTGTCAAGAGATTGAACAGCTGGCTGCCGCAAACTGCAGTAATTTCAGCTTAATTTTACACAGCACGTCTCTTTACTGCACAAAGATTAATGGCTAGAGGAATCCCTCCAAAACACTTACCCTGATGAAAAGGAATTTCATCCTTGAAATTTCATCCTGCATTTCGGTCAGTACAGAAATTAAATCCCACACTGCAAGGGGCTTGCTGACCGACTCGTAATTCATTGGTATTTTACCCTGCACAGAACCACTCCATTCCACAAGGGCTGGACATGACTTCCAAACAAAGGTATCTTGTTTCACGTGGAAAGGCCAAGGTTACAGATTTCTACCTTGTCTGATCTACACTGCAATTATCACAGCACTTATATCTTGATCCTGTATAAATCTGGAGTTTATGAAAATTTTAGTCAATTCCATCATTTTTTCTGTATTAAATGAGCATCTGTGGTACCCATGTGGTTTATGTTAGTTAAAGGGGCTGAAAAAACATTCAAGAGTTCATAGGAAACATAGGAAATACATGACTGCATCATAAGGTTTTAATTCAGCAATAGTAACAGCTCAACCACTTAAACTGTTTTCCCTTTTTTCCCTCCCCCCTAATTAATTTTCTTAGCAAAGTTGGGGCCGAGAGGAATCTAAATGAACTGCAGTTTAGGCAATTAATTGCTCTGAATACCTAGCTACCTAGGATGTTTTCTATACAGTTCTGAAGTGAGTCACCAGCTCATTTTCCTGAAATCCAAAGCAGAGGCAAAAAACTGAGTTCCAAGACAAGGAATATATACAATTGGCACTTGCTACATAATCAATGGCTCTAATAAGAAAAAGCTCCTTTTACTTGTGTCTTAAGCAGCTTTTTTCTGGGTGGCCTTTTGTATTATTCTTACACAGTTTATGAAAGCAAATAGTCAGGAAAATCCATAAATCCCTTCAACCATCTTCAAAGAAACAGAGACTGAGACTTAAATGGGGAGAAAATAGTTAATGAAACTGTGAGCACCAGCCCAGTGCTGTACTCCAGTTCCCCTAAGCTTTACATGTAAAGAACATTAGGAAACAAAGATATAATTTCATCTGGTGTTTCCATAGCAAGCAACTTCAAAGAGCTGGCTGCTGGGCAAGCAGTAGTACTTTCAGCTTAATTTTACATGTCACTTGTGTTTACTGTACAAACTATCAGCATACTTAAGGCCATCTAACTAAATAGTAAGGTCACCCATAAACTTATCTCCAGCATGAAAACTATGTATTAATTTAGAGGAGGAAATGTATGATAGTATCTTCCTGCCCTTTATGTTTTCCCTTTCAAGAAGGCAAAAAAATAGCACATTTCTCTCCCTCAATCTCCCCAATATATTTTAATTACTTTATTATACTCGAACAAAATTAGACAAGCAGTTTTGAGGGAATGGAGAAAGGCAGCAAAGTTGGGTAGCACGGACTGAAGTCATTCAAACAGCTTGATGAATTTCCATAAATATTTCAGAAATTGATCTGAAGCCAACAAAATAAAAAATTATGAAATCTTTTCCAGTAGAAATTTATCAGCTCACTCAACTAAACAAAGACTCAGGCTAAAGAAACATCTGTCTTCAGATTCTTAGAAAGAAAATATATCTCCGACTAATTGCCAGAAGGCAGGTTCAGCAAAACATCTGCTTTAATGGAAAATACACAACTAAACATAAGAAAATAGTAAAATGGTGAGGTAGTCCAAGAGTGGTATAGCACATAAACAGAAGATATTTAAACAGCAAATGTTTGTAGGGTGTTTGTAGGAAATGGTCTCTGACACGACTTTACAAGCTGATGTAATGTCAAAGAAAAAAGGTGGAAAATGCACAAAGAAAAACAGCACAACAAAGCATCAGAGCAATGTCTTGGGTTTGTTGTGTTTTTGGTTTTTTTTAATAAGAGCTCTGGAGTTATACTGGTACAACCTCCTGCTCCAATTACAGCTACCAGCAAGACTTGATCAGGTCTAGCCCCAAGCATGCAAATACCACAGGCCCCTGGGGAACTCATTCAGGTGCCATGCTGCTCTTCCAGTGTGCAAATCATCTCATAGAATTCTTTTTCCTTCACCAACTGTGAATAGAGAGTTTTGGCACTGGAGATCATACAGACACGTTTACTGTGTCATTATCATCCAATGCTGATGCACAAATTGACCTAAGAGGTCACCAAGTATCTGTGGGTTTAGATCTTTTCACCACTTAATAAACTGTGGTAAGGGATGTCTAGCATTGAAAAGAAATTAATAGTTTATACATTAATAGTTTGTCTTTTTTGTTATCCTATTTTTCCTATTCACAAACTTCACACAGAAAAATCTGCCAGATTCCTCCTGTGTCCCATTCTGCCTACACTATAGGCACTGACAGGCAGACCTGCATGTTTGGAACTTGTCACCAAAGACGAAGCTAAATCACCAACCACCCAGCATGTTCTGCAGAAAGTTACCACAGTGATTTCCAGCCCTGTTTGCCATTGCAACAGCCACAAACCCATCTCTAAACAACACTTCGGACATTATGACTCAAGCAGTTCAACATTCATAATCTCTGCCATATGGTCCACTTGCTCCCTACAAGCAGAATCAACTGTGGCTGTAATCTACAGTTAAAACTATACAGAGATGTATAGTTAAAACTACAGTTAAAACTATACAGAGATGTAAAATGAATATATTAACCATGAAATGAGGAAAAAAAATAGGGGCCACAAATGCAGAAAGAAGAATCTGACCTTGGTTTACAAAGCAATTAAGATCCAAAATGTCAGGAAAACTTGATTGAAGGTATGATTTATTTTCTGCTTTCCATCTTACTTATCATCCAAAAGAAGTTACAGAGAACTTGTAATTCCAATATACATCAGCAGGATCCCAACTGGGCCAAAGCATTCAGTGACAAGCACAAGCAGAGGAATGTCAAATACGTGCTGCAGATAAGATGGAAAGTAATCCATTTGGCAGATGGTTTTTGAATAGCACAGAACACAGGATTAAGAACTGTTCTGTATCAGCTCAAACTGTTGGTTTGGTGGGGTTTTTTTGGTTGTCTTTGTTTTGTTTGGGGGGGGGATGTTTTGTTGTTAGAGAAACAGATTATCTTAATTAAGAAATCATTTCCAGTCTTTAAAAAAAATAATTAAATGAGAGTATAGCAAAGAAATTATTGCAATGCTTCACAAAAATTGTACAGTAATAGACTGTGCTCAAAACTACATTACAGAATACAGGGACACTAACAATTTCTAAAGATGGCTATGTACTTATGTTGGCTCTCATATTCTAAATCAGGTAAAGAAATCACATGAACAAAACTTATTTCTGTCAACAGAATTCCTCAAAACTGAGAAAAATAAAACTCTAAGTTTAAAGTGACTAAGAAATGAAATGTCTTATTTGGAAACCACCAGTCTGAAGTTACAGGATCTGAATGTAAAATCTGGGATTTGCTTCCACATTTCCTATACTTAAAGCATAGTGACATTTAGTTTGGTTTACTTCTAGTTTGCTGCAAAACCCACCAAAGAATGCAAACAATTTCAGGATTAGCACACAGATAAAAGCTGTGCAGCTACTTTATGGTTAAAGGGCCAAATCAGCTACAAGAATAATTTCAGAAGCTGTTCAAGAGCAAACAGTCTTTTTTAATCCCTGATTCTAAAAGTTACATACAAAAAGAAAAACAAACAAAAAACCCAACAACTCTAAAACCCCTGGTTACAAGACTTCACAGTACTTGCTTACAGGTTTATATTTCCATTATAAATAAGAATGAAACATATCTATAGACACTGATCCATAAACATAATTATTTAAATGATGTCATAAATATCTTACAATATACTAAATATCTTGCTTCTTGCTAAATATAACACCACACTACTCAGTAACAAGTTGCTGGATTACAGGTAAATTAGGCCTGGAAATCCCAACTCATTATTTTGGAAACCATTTCAATTACTATCAGGATTTCATACAGTCTTCAACAAGTAAGGCCCAAATTTTAGGCTATGCATTATTTTAGAGCTAAATCTATAAATTTCAATATCAAGCGGTGGCACATTTCAGATTAAGCCATTCACTGAATTTGCCAGGACTGCCCACATTTTCCTGGATCTTCATCCTTCCCTTAAACCACAAAGGTGAAAAAATGGGAGAGGAATAATTATTCTAAAACCAGTTAAATCCCAAACTCCAGCCCAGTAACAATATTCAGAGCCCAGCATGACTAAAATATATTCTTTCCTACGTTACTACAAATCATACCTAAAGTTTTGCTTTTATTGAAGGAGAAAAAGAGGGGTTAGTGACCAGTACACTAACGTGGAAGCAGAGTTCAGGTTCCAGCCACTTTGTATTTCTCTTGGGGCTCTCTCCTCAGGCACATCAGCCAAGTCCAGTGCCTCAGCTGTTATGTGGGTATCACTCTTGTCCCGTGCCACAAGTCAGCTCCGAATTTTAACAGCTGAGGAGCTGTAAACTGGATACCACAGCAACAGCAGGGACATAAACAGTTACAATAAAAAGATACAATTAAAAGTGTTACATCTTTCAGAAGCAATTTGTGAAAGAGATCTATGCTGGGGAAGAACTGAGGAAAAAACACATTGCAACAACCCACTCATCAGGAGAGATTTTTAAGGTACAAAGAATTTCAGAGGCTGCACAGCCAAGAGGGACAAACGCAGCCATTTGATTCTATAAAGCAAAGAGAAGAGATTAACATTATGCAAATGCTTTAGTGTTGTATTTTTAATTTTATTTTTAGTCTCAGCATATGCTAAAAGACTAAGCACAGATCAGTCCAACTCCTGTTCCGTAACCTCTTCCTCTCCAGCACTGTTTTCAAGCCAAGTCATGTTTCAGGTGTCCCTGCAGAACCAGCAGAGCAGTCTCTAGGCACAAGCTCCAAACGGTGCTAATTTGCCCCAGAGAGAGCAGCACGCCAAGGGCTAATGCAGAGCAGACCTGTACTGCACAGAGATCTGGCAGTGAAACCACTGCTTCTGTTGAGAAACTTGAGTACTACAGAAATACAAACAACAGAAAAGTCCCTGGCCTTAGAACTCTGTGACTCGACAGATGCCTGCTGTGATTAGAAAGCTCCCAATAAGCAAATACTCACAAACTGGAAGTGAAGGATGTCACACCAGTGCCACCCATGACTCAGGCCATGGTGACAGGACCGAGGCAGTCTCTCTCACTTACCCGGGCTGTTCTGAACACTGAAGTGCTCTTTTAAAACAAAGGACACTTTAAAGTCATACCTTCAAGAAGGCATAGAGCACAACAACATAGAGCTCTCTTCGCAGCAGACTACAAACCAAACAAACAAACCAAAACCAAACAGTTTGACTTCTAATTGCAGAATGAACTCTTAAGAGGAAAATGTTTATTTATTTCAGAATCAAAAGAATTCACTTCCAGTCAACAAGCAACAGCAACACCTGCAAAGAGCCATCTCTGATGATCAGCCTTCAAGAAAACGGTGAACCTCTGCTTCTGAAAATAAGTTCCCCATTCTTCAAACAGCAAAGTGCACCTATTTTAAAAAAATCCACCAAATTATCTAGCCAGAGGATTTGAAAACATGCTCATCAAGAAGAAACATGTTGAGACAATGTGCAGGGATATCAATATTGCAACCTCTACATTGCAGTAAAAAAAAATATAATAAAAAATTGTAGCAGTAACATGAAGCTTGTTAAAAGTAAACCCAATAATTGTCTACTACAATTGACAAGGTCTAAATAATTTAAGTTTAAAAAAAGCCCAAATCATTTTAAAATGTTGAAAACATTAGGATTTTATCCATATCAATATCAAATTTGTTATTCAAGTCCACAAAACTTATCTTGCACAGCAAGTCTGGTTTCTCAAGCTTACCTATGGATATCTGATATGCTGGTTCATTTTTCAAATTACTACTTCTGAACAAAGACTTCATTACATTCTTTTCCCTGTAGGAGGGAAAATGAGCTACAAACACCAAATCCCTATTCACATTATCAAAACATGCATTTTGAGAACAGGCAACAAGTACAGAAGCAGCTTCTGTTGATGGCACCGAAGCATAAGGATTAGACAGATAACTACAATTTAGAGCAAAATATACCCAGTATCACTATGAAACACAAAGGAAATACGAGGTATGATTCAAGGTATTAGATCAATAAATTGCCTTATTTCTTGCACAAAATAAACCTGTCACACTGCAAGGAACAGCACCGTGTTCTTTCCTAAAGATATTGGCTAGTAAAGTCCCACTGACCGTGAATCCAAACACATACATCTGTCCAGGATGCAGCACAAAATGCTAGCTCACCAAAGTCCAGGACATACACCAGTATTTCCCAATGTCTTTAACTGGTGAAGGATAGGGAAAGGAAGCCAGTTTCTGTACATAATCTTCAATGCCACATATACAGCCTAGAACCATTTACAACCTGAGCTAACTTTCAGTGCAGCCTCCAAAATATCAGCTTCAAAGTCGAGGACAGCAAAGAGTGTTTGTATAAACCAGAGAAGTTTAAGATCAGTGCAGTTTGTTTCTTCTTCCCCAGTGTACTCTTCCTAACAAAGGAAAGACTGCAGAAAACATGCAAAGCAAACGAGAGCCAAGGTAAGAACTTTGTCCAGTTCAGCATGTTTTCATGGGATCACTCACAACAGTTTACACTGCTAAAAGATATCTCCAGTCTTTGGGGGTTGAGGGATGTTGTTTTCTTTCCTCGATCTTATCACTAAAGATGCAAGAACACAGGGAAGATCTGCAAATGGGATATTAAAAAGCATTTAAGCAGATTTCTGAGCACTTCACCACTCAGACACATCAGGATATTTCCAGTAGTCATTTACTCATTCCATCAGCACACGCTATCTCAGCTGCTCTACTCACAACACTTACACAAGGAATTTAAACATCAACACAAAGACCAGCAACTCTGTGAGAGATCTGAAAAAGTGTTAAAGGCACCTCCTCACACAAACTGAAACAAAAGCATCTTATTTCTCTCTCTTATTTTTTACATTAGTGTTCCACGACAACAGGGGACAAATTTTATTGCTTCAGATTCAATTTGACTGATTTTCATCTCGGGATCATCCTCCAGCTCTTCCACACATACAAGATAATTCTACAAACAGCTGAATTTCCTACTTGCCTTTGCTCTTCAATACTTTAAAAGTTTTGAAAGGATGTGAATGTCTTTTGATACTGCTGTGGTAAGGTGCCAGAAATTTGACATGAGACATGCGCCCAAAATTAACTTTTCAGAAGCTATTCCAGACCATCTGGAGAAAATGCATTTCAAGTACAAAATAATTGATACCACCTTCACTAAAACACTAAACATACAGTAGTCTGGCCTTTCCTTCATGCAATTAAAAGCTTTGAAAGTCTTAGACCACTGAACAGATTACGAATCACTATTATTTTTTTTTCTCCTTAAAAATAGGTGCTGTCTCCCTTGAAATTGCTGATTAGAACTTTAAATGCACAACAGTGGCCTAAGATCTCGCTTTCAGGAAGAGCTAAAATGAAACTCCTGATCTCATTCAATGTGGAACTGTATCCAAATCATGTAATACATTCATGGTTCTTGACATGGAAATCTAAAAACACTGAAAACACAGATGGAAACCATAAGTAATTTCATCAGATAGAAAAATTTCTCTTTATCTTATAGTTTGTCATAAATGACTTACGGATTGGAAACAAAATCTGTACCTCAAATCTGCAACAGATAAAGATTACAGAAAGGAAAACGAAGGTATATGCAGCCACTTGTACAATATTTACCTTTAAGAGCACACACAACATCTGTTTCTAGCAGAAACATCAGTTTCAAGGTATATTCCATATATACAAGCCTATTGTATTGCCTCTGTGAAATACACCGTGATTCATAAATTCCTCATAAAGTGACAAGAGCTCACAGAAATTCAGTAATGCTGCACAGAACTTGACAGTGCTCCAGCAGTGCTGTGCTTTTTACATTTCAAGGAGGCAGTACCATCCTCTCTACGCACAAAACTGAGGCTGCAAAATAAGGCTGTTCATAACATGTTTGCCTGCGTTCCTGAAGGAAATGGTCTAGTTCAGTAACCACAAACTAAACCTCCATTCTATTTATTACGACCATTTATGAATTGTCCAGATTTTATGTCAATCACAAAGTCTTGAATCAACCAGCAGCTATAGAATAACTCATTAAGGATATTAAGTACTAAGTAGGAGAGATTAATCGAGTTTCAGTAATCCTGTAACATAAGAAACTGCCAACTAAGCACACAGGCTGAATTATTTTTCCCAAATAATCTAATGAGTTCTCTTAACGACCATTACAAAAGTGTAACTACCCTAATGTAAATAACCTATGAAGTATTTCAGCTTCCAACAAATCCTCTCTTCTCTCTGATAAAAAAATAATGTTTTTAAAGAACCTATCACCAGAACAAAATATGAGTAAATGTCAACAAACTCGAGTGAGAACAACACATGCATCCTTTCTGTAAGTTTGCAGGATTCTGTTACCAAGTGAGAGGAGAAAGAGTCACACTCGGGCTCAGTTTCAGTCATTCCTTGGGCTGCAGCCTTTTCTGTGCCCAAGAGCAGACACCCTACCTTCCTTTTCATGTTTAGTTCACCTTCTGATCTTAATTCCTGTGCAATTTCCCAGTGCCTACATTTCCTTTTTTGAGAGCAGGATTCTACCAGGAAGAGAAGCTGTGACAGGTTCAATTAAGAGAGAATCTTTTTTTGATTCTTTCTGGGGAACATTTTCAAACGTTGGCACAGGCTAGACAGCTCTTTCACACTCTGATTTCTGCCCTCCCTTCCTAATGAAGGTCACATATTCTCACGAGCTCAGAGTGCTGCTACAAAACAAAACCGAAAACAAAACAAACAAAAAACCAAACAAAACCCCCAAACTGTTTAATTGCTTAAATTCACCTCTTAACATTCATTTGCCTTTTTTTCTTTTACCACATCAAACTATTTATTTCCCCTTTCCTCTGACTTACAGCCATAGCCTAGCCTTCAATGCTATCATCTCTTACAATTACCAAGATATTGGCCCTTGAACTATGCCAGCATTTATTGACAAATTAAAAAAAAAAAAAAATTAAATCACTTGCACAAATTTTGTCCTGATGGTACATAGATGTCGGTAAAAAATTCCCAGCAACTTCCACCGAGCTCTTCTTCCTCTTACAGTTATCTTCCCAGCATTCTCTTTTATCCCAAAGAATATAAAACTCCAGCAGAAGAAGCTGAGCTGATCAGCTTTCCCCCTCCACTACACTCTGCTCAGCTGTTACATCTTTTCTTAGCCTTGAAAACACTCAAGGCAGAAGATATTACTCTGCTAGGTCTTTATACAGCACCCAGCCCAACACGGCCATTACTGCTTTTAGATTCTACTCCAACACGATGAATATGTCAACTGTTAAATCATCCACTCTAAATTGAAGGAAAAAAAATGTTTTAAATCACTTTTTCCATCAAGCAGTCCCCAATTTTGCAATTGGAAGCTGCTGAGCTTGAGAAGTGCCACATATCAAGCACCCTTCTCTCAGTTGCAGGGCACAGCTCCATTCATTCCAGTTCAGTTTCTCATCCAAACAGATTCTGCTGCCCTCCTCTGGCCTGGGAAGAGTTTCAGCTCCAAAAGCCACACACATGCACACACCCAGCACACTAGGGAAACAACTAAGAAAATAGGATTCCACTCGACCAGTTCACATTTCTGTCTTGAAAAAGAGGTGGCCCAGCTCAACGTTACGCTTTGAAGAAAGTGGAGAAGCCAAAATGCTGGTGCTGAGGAAACAGAGAAGGTCTCCAGATGTCCCTGCTCAGTGCAGGGGGGTTGGGCTTAGATGAGCTTTAAAGGTCCCTTCCAACCCAAAGCATTCTATGATTCTGTGATACTCTCAGATATGGTAAATGGATGACACATGAAATAGCTGAAGGACACAAGCTGTACAGTGGCTACACCCAATCAATGCAGTTGGGATTTAAGTCTAATGAGAAAACTTACAGAACAATCTTCAAATAAGCAGTGAAGACATTTTACAGCAAGAAATACCAGAACACTGAAGCAGATTAAATAACTCTCTTAAAGACAATGCTGGCACTACAAAAGATCAATTTAAATTGTATAGCAACTGGTATATGAAGATATTAGTATACTCTAACAAAAAAAATTATGAAGGCTACTGTCCTGAACAATTTACCTTTTTATCCAACAGCACAGTCAGAATATTTGGAGACAAAGCAAGGCATCAGCTGCCCCTCCTCCTAAATCTTTGTAATTAATACAAATATGCTAACGCATATGGAACTCATTACTACAACATTTGATTAAAATAGTTAGAAAGTTAAAACAGATCTTTCAGAAAGGGAAATATTGGCCCCAATGAAGCAAAAGCAATTTTCTTCACTTGCTTATGTGGAAACAGGACAAGATTTCTTCGCACGTCTTTATGGGTTTTTAGGTGGTATCCAAAGTTTTTAAAGGAATTCCTATTCCAAGAACAGGCACATCATTACAAAAGCATGCTGAAAATCAAGTACATACAGATTTGAAACTGGACAAGGCTATAAAGCCAAATTTGCTGTAAGGTTGAACACTATATATACTCTGTAGAAAAATTTACATCTACTGGTGCAAAGAGCAAAACTCCTGCAATGGGCATTTGGTTCTTCCTCACGGCAGATGTAAAGTCTATTTTGACCTATTCAGAAGCAAGTGAGAGAAAATAAATAGAATGCAAACAAAAAAGCCAGCATTCCTCAAACCACAATGGCACCAAAAAAGCCTCCACTGAATTTTATATACATATTTTATATACATATATCTATTCTACAAAGCAATTCTCTAAGAAGCCTAATAAACTCACAATTAACAAGGACCTGTGAATTATAAAACGATACCTCTAGGGATTAAACTTCATCAAAAACTGAACTCCTTTTATGGGGGGTATTCAATATGAAAGGCTAAGGCTCCAGTGATTCTCTGAGGGTTTACATTTCCTCCACAAAGCAAAGTACTAAACCAAAGGTGACACTTTTCAGTAGGATTATCAGCCATATGGAAAGCCTGTCAATCACTCTGACCATAATCATTTCTTACAGAACAGGCCAAACAACAATGAGCATGTGACCTGACTGAATCCAAATGCAGATGTTGGAACTTGGTATTACTCTTCCTTGTATGATTTGAAGTAAGATAAACTAGCAAATGCTGTGGATTTTGAGCATTTCAGAGGCTGTTAAGCATGTAATTTAATCAAAACATCACTTAAAAAATGCAACAGACTTTGAGGAAACATAAATGTACTGAACTTGCATCCCTCATAATGTGCATGCATTGTTTTCAGGAGGCATACAAGCCTTCTGTGTTCTCAAAAAGTATTCATTTCAGTAAAACATTGTACCTAAAAACCATTAACATGTACTGATTTAATTTAGTCATGTAATAGCCTTGCCTTCTGTCTCCAAATAAGCATCTTAAAAACATAAAGTAATGCTTTCCCTTTCCTTTAATTTTAACCAAGACAATCACAAAAAAAAAAATTAGTAATTGCATTCAGACTCCCATCAAAACTGTGCTCTGGCCAATTATGCAATGCTAGCTCCCAGACCAGTCAAAAGATCCAAAGAAGTCACATATGAAATCTAAAGTTTTTCAAGAATTCCCTTTTTAAGATAAGGAATATAAAAGAAGAATGAAATTGCAGCAATAAGCTTCCACTCTCTTACACTTATCACCTCAAATACCAGTGCTTCCTATTTCCAAGCCATGAGCCTTTTCCTTTCATTTTGTTACTGAAAATTATTTACTTCTCAAGTATTTACTTAGAACACAAGGCAACCTGGCTCCACTGCCATCACAGGTTTTCCAGATCTTGAACTGCAAAATACAATACTATCATAAATGAGGTTTAAACTTATTGAAATGAGTGCAGCAAAACTGTAACTTTAAGGAGAGGTTAATGAGAAGCAGCTTCAGTTGAGTTTCTCTTGGATTGCTACCCATGTGGCTTGCAGGCAAAGATCTGTCTGATATGGAAAACTCAGCTGAAGAAGAAGGATGAGTTCCTGCTTCAGGATGCTTAAGATACTGAAATAGACTACAGAACTGCCTGTAAAAAAATCTTCAAAGTCTTTCAAAAAGTTCTGACAGGCTTGGAAGGGAAATAGAGAACTTTAAAGTGCTTCTTTTAACACTTTCTGTTTTATAGAATAAATGACTGCCTGGATCTCATTTTAGAAACACTTTTGCTTTTAACATTTAAAGTAAAACACATAATTTGCATTTCTCGATTAGCAAACATTTTAATCCATCACCAGATTCCCTAAACCAGCTTTGATTTTTAAGCATCATGGATTCTCATCTCAGAAAGCATCTCTCAAGTCTAAAATATTCCAAAGGTAATACCAATATAAAAAGCAGACCTATCTTCAGAAAATAACCCTAGAAGCAGCTTGGTTATATTGAATCCATCTTGACAATTTCAAACCAAGTAACTCTGCATCTAATAACACCTTTATTTCACAGTTGTTAAGCTAATCAGTTTTGTTAACAATCACAATTGGGATAATGGATTTTTTGTGTGAGGTAAAAAGGTATGAGGATGTAGGGAGATTTGGGGGACCTAAGAAGTTATTTTATAACAACATCCTAAGTAAATAGGTTAATTAATATTTAAAATAGCCTCAGAGCTACTTGTATATTTAGTCTTCAGAGATTCATCTGGACTGTAGACAAACCAGCTGGTGTCTTATTAAGCTACGTAGACTGGAATTCAAGACTAGAGATCATTCTGAACTGTGACACTGGTCAACTCTGATGAACTGGCATCGTGGAGAAACTTGTTTTGATTGTGCTCATTTGTCACTTGATGAAGGAACGACAGCTCTTAAGCCAGACTATATTTGTGTTGTTAACATGTAAATGGAAAAAACCCACCTTGAGTTGCTATCTCCCAGAAAGTAGATGACGTAGTAAACTATTGAAATAAATTCCTTTGCATACTTTATTTACAAATACTTTCTCAAAGTCTAATGCAAATTCATTATAATATATCCTATAAAATGAGTGTTAATGGACAGAGAAGAAAAGGAAAGGAGTAGGTATGGAGAGAGAGTACCAAACTCCTGCCACAGTATTTGCAAAGCGTTTACGGTGAATCAAGTCAGCCCTTGACATCTGACCCCAGAGACAAACCAAATTGCTTTGGAACAATATACAGAAATGGGATAGCCAAGATCAATGGGTGTCCAGCTATAAAAGGATTGTTGAGGTCCACATCTCAGTAAATTTTTATTTAGCAGATTCACTTTTGACAATGAAGGAAAATACTCTAAGGTAATTTAATGATTCCAGTGCAACAAAGCATCAGCCAAATATCTGCAATTCATTTTTTGTTTCTGCCAGAAAAAGACTTCTATTACAGTAACTGTAAGTTATGCTGAACTGTAGGTGAAAAACAAAACCAGGTTTGCAAATAATTAATGCCACAAAGCAAGCGTGAGTATTAGCTCGCTGCAACAATCCTCTTTCCACACAGAACTAAGTTTCACTGCCTTGGGGTTTCAGTGATGTGTTTTTAAAGAGGCATGACATTGTGACAAACAATTCCTCTGCAGACACCTACCATCAGGAGTTGGTTTGGCGTTCGGTTTTTCTTTCAGTGAAACACAACAGTATTGAAAATTTCCATCTTTCCATATTCTTAATTCATAAGCAGTTTCTTTTAAAATAGTTTTAAGAAAATTTCCTATTCTTCAACTGGTCAGACATATTGTGATGTCAATTCTCAAAGCCACATACCAGATTTACTGAAAACTTGTCAGAAGCAAATTATTTGAAATAACCAGACATGAGAAATTATGTTTAAACAGTTTCCCTTATTTTTTTTGCCATATAAATCAATATGCTAACACCAAATATGTAGCATTTCCTTTGGAGAAAAAATTACCACCACTACCAAACATTAAGAAAGGTGGCACAGTAAGAACAGCTTCATCCTCATGTCACTATTCTTTCTGTAAATCAGACAAGTTCTGTTTCTAATATGAACATTCTGTACTCTCTATGTACATAAATAATGGACTGTGGCACCTTTAGTAAGATTTATACCCAAGGATATATTAAAATACTCCTATTAATAAAAGCAGGCCTCTCAACAAAGAGAAAAAGCACTGAAGATCAAATACTCTGCTGACATAAATTATTTAGGAAAAGAAGACAAAAGAAAGACAAGTTTTTAAATATTATGTACCTGTATTTCTTGAATTCTCCTTCTCTTTTCTTCCCCTGACTACCCCCCCCAATAAAATCATGTACTGTATATTATGAATTATTCTCTGGCTTATAAATCAAAGTAACAAATGTCTTCTCAACAACCATTTAATAGACAGCCTTATCCTTGAACAGCAGATGTTAGGCTTTCAAGATTTTGCCTTGCTTTAAAACCTAAGCATCCTAAAAATCGAACAACTTTTGAGCAAATCTGAAGACTTGAATGCAAATAAGGGACAAGCATCAATCACAGTATCATTTTCTTCAGGCTAACCTTTCTGTGACAGTTTTATATAGTCATTTAATTTGGTCATTAACTTGCTACTGATCACAAAGCAAGCATAAATCAAACAAACTTGATCAGAGTCATTTTGTCTTCAGCTAGGCAGGTATATCTCACCTTGCTATGGATTAACAAACACCCTTTCTTATACCGGTGTGCTGGCCACAGAACATGTGAAAAGGCCTTTTCTTCTCCCATCCTGGCTTTTTTAAAATTCATCCAGGCAAAATTCCACCTCCTGAAGTCAAACACTTGTCCCAGTCAATGTTTCCAAGTATACATTCAGTATGTGGGTTTTTTGTATGTTACACATTTCTTTCAAAATTTTCTTTCAAATAGAAAAGAGATATCCTGGCCAAATGATGAATTAAAACTTAGGGACAAAACCCTGAGCATTGGAAATAAGCAAAAATGTTTATGGCAAAATACTGGAACTTGGCAGAGAAATTCAACACACATAATCCTCCCTGATTGTTTCAGCAGCCTGACTACAACACTGTTCTAAGATGAAAAGCATATCTAAACCATCCCTATGAAGTCTGAAGAAACATGATGTAATGTTGACAGATGCAAACACAAGTTTTGGTTGGTTTGTTTGTTTTCCCTTCCATGCTGAAGGAAATAAAGGATCAATAATTAAAGCAGAGGGTGCAACTGCCCTGCAATCCAGCAAACAATCCCTACCGGGTAGGGAGCACTGCCACAGAAGGGAAGACTCACTCATATATAGCTACCAAACTTTGCTAATGAATACCACTTTGATCAGAAGAAAATCAGCTGTTGCTGCTGTGGGAGACACAGTCCACATACAACATTCAAGCAGATTATATTAACATCGTGTAGTCAGAATTTACTTTTCTAGATATGAAGAGAAGTTCAGGAAAATACGAAAAAGCAGGAAAAAACATAGTTCATAAATCAAGGTCAAGCTTTTATTCCCAGTTTCGTCCTCACCGGAGGGAAGTCACCTCTCCACGTGTCCCAAGCAGGCTGAATTTTAGAACAGATTTACAACTGCTTACCTGGTTTACAGAGCTCTGTAATGCATTGAAAAGTGACCTGTTTTCCGATGAAACAGTAAAGTAGCTTCAGCAGAAGGTGGCACTGTTAAATACATAAACACATCCACAAAACTTCTTACCTTCTCCAGGACTGACTGCAGAAGGTAGATTGGTCCAGTCTAGGGTGCAGCTGGGGTATGGATGAGGAGAAAACTTTGCTTCAATGCCATTTTCCTATGTAAAAAGGGAAAAAAAATACCCACTGAAGCTGGTAGCAAAATTCCCACCAAGTTTAATGGCATCAGATCAAACTGTGCAACACTTCAAGCCTAACCAAAGCTAAACAGAAGCTGACTCTACATTATATGGTATTCAAATTGCCTATTTCTCCCATTTTCACAAGAAAGTCCTGTTAATTTTCTTAAGGAAATGTTCTCAGCATCTATGCAAAAAATTATTGAGAAAATATGATGGATGTTTTCTTTAGCAAAACTCATTATGGTTTCCAGATGTTCAAAGCTCTAATCAAATAGCAACACACAACAGAAATGATAGAATAATAAAGCCAAACACAAAAGCAACATTTTTTTCTCATCCTTTATATAAATATATTTAAAAGACAAACACAATATTTGCAATTCAAACAAAAAGTTACTTTGATTATTCAAAATTATTGATAGGGCTTCCAGCAGTCCTATCTTTGCTCAGTTCCCAAATCGATCAAATATTATAACAGAAGTAAAAAGTAAAATCACTTTTAAGTTATTGCACATCTGACAGAAGACAGGCAAAAGATTAAACTGTTCAAGGCTGTCAGACTTAGCGTCAGCACTTATAAGTTTCACCTATTCCATATCAAGCAGAATATTCCTATTAAAAATAACTCATTAAAAAGCTTAAATTACCATTAACTTAGTCATAGTTGGCCTTGGACCACCTATAAAATGACTGTCATCATTATCCTCTTCTAATTCATCAGGAACTGAAGAGAAGGCTTGTAGCTGTTCCCCTGGAGCAGACATCAACTCTGGAAGCTGGAGAAGCTCCATGTTGCATTTGCCAGCAGCTTTCTTTACTCCAGGTACTTCTTGAACTCTTCGATACCAACTGGAAATCAGAGGCAAGTTTACCAGATTTTTGCCTTGTTTTTTGCTGGAAACCTAGAAAAATAAAATGGAAAGGTTACTTGCTACTGTAAATTTCTTCCTACATGTCACGAGAAGATAGGAACTACAGAAGTGAGCTCAGCTCCATGCTGAGCATGCTCACTCAGAGCATGGTAATGCAAAAAGCTACTTAGGTAAGAGCTCAGGCCTGAAGATGGAATTGCCAGTTGGCCATTTAGACTTTATCTGCAATCCCCATTTGCTTAACAGGATGAAAAGTTTCCCTGACAAGTCTCAATCATAATTTCAATGGGTAACAATGACAACACAATTTAAACAATATTCTTAATTACCTGCTGTTTCCTTAGAACAGAATAATTCATTTTGATTGGTAATCACAAAACAAAATCCTCCAAAAAAAAAAAATCTAGTAGCAAATTGCAGTGAATACTGAACTCTAAGCAAGACATCATGCTGAGTGCTCTTCTTTCCCATGGGCACCCTGCAGCCCTTAAAAGCTCTTTTCTTGGCAACTGCAAGCCTGAAATGTCTCTGGCTATGTGGTAACAGCAAAACAGGCACAGGCATACATTGTCCCTGGTCTTTATTGGAGCCTTCACACTGTATCTCTGATGTTTGTTGGTTGCTTTTTTTTTAAATCATGTATTTACTCAAACTTTTTAACCATCTTAACTTCATATTTTTATATAAAAATCAAAATGTGTATTCCTTTTCTGAATGAAGCATATATGATGGTGGCCTTCAGCAGAAATTAGAATTTCAAGTGTAAAAAAAAATAATTCTGAAGTAGACTGCAATGCAGATATCACACAGAAAGATACCCAAATCCCATTTTTGCATGAAGACCAGCTGATTTTCAAAAAGGATGCATTTGGTGAACTTCAGTAATTTTTGTTCGGGTTCCCAAATGTTTTACAACAGTGAAGATCAACCACTTATAGGAAAGGCTGTAAAGTCTCCATCCTTTGAGACACTCAAAACCTGACTGGACATGACCATGGGCAACCAGCCATAGAGGGGTTAAACAAGATGATTTCCAGAGGTGCCCTCCAACCTCAACCATTCTCTGCCTGCTTAAAGCAGAAAACTAAAAATCATTATTACAGGAGAAGGCAAAAAAGGCCATGGAAAAACTGCTCCTTCACCTATCTGTCCTCTGTGTAGACATAAGAGATTGGTAAAGAACACCTGAAATGACAGAAAAGCAGCTTTCTTGAATGCTGTGTTTATAATATTGTTCTTAATAGCTAAAGGAGCAAAAGGAGGATGAACTGTGCAGTTTTAGTGTTTAATTCAATATACTAATAGCAACATAGGCAGAAGTACATTAATTCAGTTAAGGTAGAAGTCTTTTGGAAAGCAATTCTAAGAGGCACCATTATACTTGATAACAAGTGTTGTAAATTGTATTTTTAAAAGTGAGTGGTGGTTTTTCCTAGATGGAGAACAAGAGCTGTTGTTATTCTATTAATTAATTTTAAACAGTTCCAACTAATAGAAAGCCTAACAAAGCTAACCTCAGAAAGATAACAGAAATGGAATGAGGTAATGAAAAACAACTCTTCAGCTTCATTATCTTTCTTTTGGTGATTATAATGACAATCAGTTAGTCAGGTCTCCTTGTATTTATTGTATGATACTTTCCAGACACCTACTCACTGAAGAGTTTATTATGATTCACACAGTTAAAGCATAGTGGAAGGGCAACTGTAATGACTTCTTTTTAACACAATCCAGGAAGTCCAGTTATATAAGTGATAAATAACATTTTAATACAGAATTAAACTCTGGCATTTCCATCAGAAAGAATGGTTTCAACCCACTGCCTGCAAGAAGCATTCAGATGCAAGTTATTCCATTTTTATGATAGCTGTAGGAATCAAGGTGTAATTGCTCAGAATAGGATCATTCATCAGAGAACAGAAATAAAGCAACATTATCCCAGAGCCCTTATAGTTTAGGTAAAAATGAAGCTGAAAGCTAGGGTTTTTTTAGGACAATCCTTAGTGCAAGCTAGCACAAATCTATTATACAATATATAGTCTGTAAGCTATGTGCTCAAGAATCACACATGAGAAGCAAATAAATACAGCATTCTCATGGAACATCTACATAACAATTTCAACTGGATTGCTAAAATCAATTAAGCATCTGATCCCAGAATCTTCTCATGCCTAGCACCAGTAAATCAAACATTACTGTAAAAAGTCGTGCTCTTATTTAAAAAGGTCTTGGGAAAATAAACTGAAATACACTGATGTTTTAAAATAGTAGGAAAGCATTTTATCTTACTATTTTTGTTTAGCATCATCCATACAGAAGTTGCTGTTAATTCTCAGTTATGTGATTTGCAAAATGAAGCAGAGATTAATTAGTAACCATTTCTGTGAAATAACTCAGTATCTTAATCCAAAGGTAGCCATATTAACCTACTTCTGGACTCCCATATTGCTATCACCATACAGCAATCCACTGAGGATGATGATCTTGGTTAAAGTAGTTAGAAACTGGGTATCTGTAGCATATTAATGTTCGTTAGTAATTATCTTGATTTTAGAGACTGTTTCTCTGAATCTGACTGACAGCATCTTCTCCAGGAATTCCATTTGTTTTCAAACACCACAAGGCAAATTTGGCAAAACAACGTGCCAAATCAAAATGCAAATTCTAGCTTCACTCAGAGCTCTTCCTGGCAACAGACACCAGCTCAGCTATCAATCTCAAGAGTAACTGCAGGAATACTGCTGGTAGGCAAACTCCTCTCATTTCATTGTCAGGGGAAATAATGACACAGTTGTCACTCCCTTAATTCTTTTCTGCAAATATAGCTTCATAAAAGTAAGTACACAGATTGTGCTGAGCAAGATTCTCACACAGTCTTGCCACAGAAGTTTTTACTACTGTAGAACTGTTTTTGAAGCTGAGTTCAAGTCACTTGTACTACGAAAGCCCTACCTCTTTCCAGAGGTGACAGAAGGGTAGAGGGAGAAAAGGATGATTCAAGAGGTTTATAAAATAGGTAAATAAAAATCAAATTCCATGGCTTTATTAAGCTCAAAACATATTTTGATATATTTTCGTAATCCAAATGTTAAGATATTTGTACAACAGAATCTGCAAGACACTGGCACTTAGAAGAAGCCTCCGTATTCTCTGAATATCTCTCCATTCACTGCCTCCCTAAAAGGCATTCTTAAAAGGTACTTGCTTTCTTTTAGGCATATCTGTCCATGTCAAGGCCAAGTCAAACATATTTTCTTTCAAGTCTTTGCTGAAAAGAGCTCTAAATTCAGATAACACGTCACAAGAGCACAACAAACTAGGCAAGAATTAATTTTGCCTCACCTTCCACTGCACTGAAACCAAAATCAAAATGAGTTCACGCCTACCTATTTTTTTTCCTATGCATATTACAATGTAATTTAAGTGTTCATTTTAAATTTCTCATGGCTGACATCCCTTCTATTATTTCAAAATTATTATACCATGCCAAACCCTCCCTCCTTTTAAAATCTGCAATCTATGATGGGATCAAAATTCCAAATCTCAAAAAGTTCCTCATGGATAAAATAGTCTTATTTGAGTAAATAGCCATTGAATCACAGGCATATGTCTAGTACACTAAATCTGAGCAAGAAAAATAGGTTCATGCTTATCTACTTTTGCTTTATGCATCTAAGAATGTACTTTTAAGAGTCCATTTTAAGTATTTTCATGGAGGAACTTTCTGGGCAACTTGGCACCAAAATATTTTAGCATGATATTTTAACATTTTTACTCAGTATTAATATGCTATGTAATTAGAAGTAATTTTGTTGATGTCACCTATTTTTGTTTGTACAAAAACAAAGACAAATCTTCTGTTTCACATTAAGTTCACATTGCAAATGCCACGATATATTTTAAATTAACAACTGTTTTTTTAAATTGCACCTTTCCAGTTCTTAATATATATATACACACACTAATTAATATTTGCAGAACTTGTCATCTTACCAAGAACTGATGGATGCATGGCAGAAGCACTATATCTGTCAACGTAAAATAAAGCCCTTCTGCAAAAATGTGGTCCAAAAGTGGAAGATCAGAGGTTTTTGTTCTCCTGATGTGAGGGGCCTCCCTGTTGACTGCATCTGATACTTCCTGGGCAAGCAGCTTGGAGAAAGCAATGTTCAGTTCCAAATTTGGGAGTGGATGTTCATGTATTTCCATTGTTCTTCCTCCTTCTGTCGCTTCATTACCAAGCACAGGTACTGCAGTCTTGGCACCTGCTTTCTGCTGTTGAAGCTTCTGCCTTCGAATTTTGTCATCGTTATGTATTCGGACAGGCTCTCCAAGCTTCCTTTCAAGCTGTAAAATGTCAGGAGGAATAGTCTGACAGTGCTCAGGAGACACCGTCAGAAACCCTTCAACAGCCAGAGGTATGCTGATCTCACAAAGTCTGGTCCATTGGCTAACCTGTCAAAAAAGGTATGCAATTAACAGAAAGAGAAACAAAATCCAGAGGGCTTTTTTGTCCACTTTAAGTAAAGAAAATCCAGCTTTAAATACAGTCTTTGATAATCTTCAAAGCTCAGATTTCACCTTTACAATAGCAGAATTAGGAAGCTAAATCTTATACATAATAGAATGAACAGTTACCCAGTATGGCATATTTTTATTTCTTATTATTGGCATAAGATTAGGGTGGCTGTGTAACTCACGAGACGCAAAGCTGTGATCAATTTATGGACATCATCTCTACCAAGTGCTGGTAATAAAACCTGATTACACTGACCAGATTTGGAGCACATTTATTTCACAGAAATGCATTGTATTAGTAGTGGGGTTTGTGAATGCAACATTGAAAAAATACTGGTCAGCACCTTAAAAAAAACCCGTAAGCCAGCAGTGTGCCTATGGCAGTGCTGAAAGCTGACAGTATACAGTGCTCTTGAAATAAAAATTAAAAGAAATTAGATATTTCTTAGTTCACTTCAAACTGCAAGAGCTATAGGGTCTGACCTGTTTTTTGAATTCTTAAGTTTCTTTTTGTGTTGCTAAAAGGTAGTATTTTTAACAATCATTATTTTTCATTTTCATGCCAAAATAGAGATACTTCTCCACCGAGCAAATCTCATTTTCTAAGCAATTTAATTTCTTACTAAATTAACTTAGTTTACATCAAAAATAAGAGTCTACTCCAGAGCATTTAATGCTTATAAAACACCCTATCAATGTATCCAAGGTAAAGAGATGCACTCACTTCAGCACAGGCTTTTAAGCAGGTCTTCTTAAAGCCTAAGAGTTCCAAAACATCCTTTTTAGATGGATCTGCCTGGTACGTTTTCTGTATGATGTGCCTTAAGACAACAGAAAGCCCAGCTCGGCAGAACTTGCCATCTTTCCCGACAGCAGCCGGTAAACAGCAGCTCTGCACAACCACTGGAAGCTGACACCTGGAGATTAAATGGACCTCAAGATCACCAAGGAGGTTTTCTGTCACAGACTGATCCTCCACATCTTCACCAGTTGGCACTAAGAAAACTTTGAATAACTTGCAGTCACAGTAGGATAGCAGAAACAGTGAAACAGATGTATGAAGAGGAAGGATACTATCTCCGGACCGGTGAGAAAACCCCAAGTATAAATGTTCTTCAGCAACACTATCTTTCATCTTCCTTCTGAGATGAAGTTCCTGAAATAGAAATCAGAAGACAACATTCATAAAAGAATACAGAACTTAGAACATAAAGAAGCATTTGAAACAGGGGCTCTTCTACTATGTACTAAAACTGATTTTAACACAAGACACCCTGCCGAAATGAAGTGGACTGCAGGCCTTTCTGGGGGGGAAAACAAGGGTTTCACATATCCACTGTCTCTTCATTGATAAGGAAGTGATCTGTGTAATCTCTTTTTTTACATTTTAGCCTATTTCTAACATTAAATAAAACATCAAAAACAAAGAGAGCCTGGCAAGACACTGACTGAGGGTCAAGAGGACACATAAGAAGAAAAAACCCATTCATTTTAAGAATGCTACATGAGCATCTCAAACACACAACTACTTTAAAGGTGTTAAATACTACAGTAACACAGCTGAAACCAAGGTCTTGCACATTACAAACTCATTTTTCCTTATACTTGGTTGACATTTACGTTTTTCATACTATTCCATACCAATTTAATATAAAACAATGATGCAATACTTTTTCTGCTCCATCACTCAGTGAAATTGCCCATTAACTTAGAAATCACAACTCATATTGAAAATGTTAGACACTAGATGGCACTCTTAAAACACTCATTACAGAAGAAAGCTTCATTGTAATAAGAGAAAGAAATCTCAGTGTTGCTAAGAAAGGTAAGTATGGGGCTTTTTATGTACATACATATATATATAGAGCACAAGTGACATAGGACCAGCATCACTCTTTCAGATAACTGTCTAGATTAATAAGGTCTCTGTACAGTTACATGAATATGATGTAATTATTTAAAAAGCAAAAAAAGATTTTCACTGGATGTATCTAGATTATTGGCTTTATCTTTCTTTTCATGTAGAAGTATACATCAAATTTACTATTTTATATCATCTATCATTGAACCAAATAAATTGTCCAAAAAAAGCCAATGAAAGAATAAAATTAAGTCCACCTGACATTAAGTGAAGATCATAATAATGATTGTTATAGTGAAGCATTTTTAAACCATCACATTATCTGACTGCCTCAGAAGAAAAGTGGCTCAACATAACAGGGTGGTTACTTTTCTTTAGTGAATACATCTGCCACACAAAGAATAGCATGTAATGAAATACCTAATTTCCTACAAGCTATTTATTTTATGACCGCAACTCATTATATATTTATTTCAATAGAACAGCAAAACATTCAGTCTGGATTTATTTATATTGCTGGTTACTGTAAAAAATTCTGTGTCCCCTCGTCACAACAATAACACAACATCTCATAGATGTTCCTCCCAAAGCCTGGCAAGGTGCAAATTCCCTGTATTCCCATTATACAGGTGAAAAAGCTGAAGCACATGGAGAATCTTTAGCTCAGTGTCACACTAGCAGCCTGTCCTAGAGCAACCCTAAAAATCAGACATTTTCCTTAAGAGTTTTGTTGTTCTTTTGGCCGTGTTGTTTTGTTGGGCTTTTTTAAGCCCAGTCTACGAATACAGGCTAATTTTATTCCCAAGTCTCTCACAGAAGAGGCACTAAAAGAAATCTGCCCAGGAGTTCTGTCTATCAGCGATGCTACCCGTGGTTCTTTATTCTTTCCTGTGAAGAGAGGAAGAAAAGGTCATCCTGCATCATTACTTCAACACAACTGCACATTACCTCCCTGCCATGTCCCATCCCTCTCCCATCTGGTACTTCAGTGAATTGTCTCTAAGCGCAGACATTTATAAAGTCTTGTTTCCTATATATTTTTGTTATAGTTGTTTCTCTGCACTATTTGTCTCTGAGTACCTCTTCCTCGTGGATTTATGCACAGCCTTTCCTTTGAAAGACTTACCAGCTCACCTTGTTGCTCATCCTCCTGTCAGTGTTGTCACATAATGGCTACGCTTCCATTAAACACAATTAATACATTCATCCCTTGGCATCTTGCTAAATAAAAACCTGCCACAGACATACACAATAAACCAAAACATGGAACGCAGAACTAACAAAAACCTACAAGATGTTCAACTATTCACTCACAATATTTTTTCCCAGCACTTTTTTCTCTAATAAGACTGTAAATTCTGTAGGGAAAGGTGGGGGTTTTTTATTCTGTACTGGCTTTATTTACAGCAGCCACTGCTGAAAGAGGGAGAGGGAGAAGTAATGAACACCACAGGATTGGCAGTATAACTTAAAAAGGAGATAAAGTTGCCTACCTTTGGTATAAAATCACCTTGGCTATTTAAAAATAATAAATATTAGGGACAGTTTTCACTACCTGTACCGTTTCTTACCATTTTCTCTCCCCTTTCAACGTGCACTAAACAGTTAAATTAGCCTCACTGAACTGCTGTGTTAACAGCGTAATAAAGAAAACTGGAGAAACCTTCAGCACAAATAACTTAAACATTTGCTGAAGGAAAAATACATTTTAAACTTAGTACAAAGTAATATTTGTGCTTTAAGACAGGTAATTTCAGAGGCTGTACCTCTCTCCAATCAACTTGCTGTAAGGGATTAGAGCCACCCTTGTATCCTCCGGTGAACCCAAAGAGAAACAGTTTTCAGCCAGGTGCATCAAGAACATAAAAGCTGTTTCTGGCTCAAGGAAGACACCGGTTACGACGAACAGAAGCCAAACTTTAGGAAGGCAGGATACAACAACTCGGTTCCTGAAGAAAATAATGACACAGGCTTGGAATCCCCGCGCAGACCTCACAGCTCCACGCCAAGCTCCTCTCAGCAGTTTCTCAGCCCAGAACAGACAGACCTGGGGGTCAACTCTGAGACTTTTTCATATATACCAAAAAAAAACACTTGCCTACAAATCACCCAGCGTCAGGTGAACGACAGGGAGGCTACAAAGCGTCTTTCCCGTCATCACCTGTTACCGGTCTTCACCCACAAACTCCCAGCCAGCCCTGCCCGGAACGGAGAACTACCGGCAGGGAAACAGACGCGGCCCGGGAGCGCGGAAGCAGAACCCGGGGCTCGCCAGAGGCGGGCGGGACCCGCCGCTCTCTCCTGAGGGGGTCCCTCAGGGCCGCCCTCCCTCAAGCAGCCCCCGCGAGCGCCCAGCCCTTCCCGCCGTCGCCGCTCAACCGCCACCCCGCGCGCCGGGCCGCCGCTCAACCGCCGCTTACCCCGCCCCGCCCGCAGCGCTCTCGCGGACACACGCGCGCCTCCCGCTCCAGTCCGGCCGCTTCCGCCCGGGCTCCGCCCCGGCTCCGCCCCTTCCTCTCCAGGCCCCGCCCCGGGTCCTCACTCTTCCCTCCGCCCGCGCAGAGCGCGCGACCGGAACCTCTGCCTCCGACCCTCGGTTGTGCGGCGGGGAGCGGAGCGGCGGCGGACTCCGACTCGGCCCCGGCTTCGGGCGGTGAGTGGCGGCCGTCCCGCCGCACGCTCTTCGGCTTCCCTCTGGTGAGAGCGCGTGGGGCTCCTTAGCCCCGGGAAAGGGGTTCGTGGGAGGAAGAGGGGAGCCTCTCACACACACACACACCGTACACTTGGGGGCCGTCACTCCTGGTCCCGAAGCGGGACGGCTGTTGAGTCTGCCTGTGGGGAGGCGAGGGCCCCGGCGGAGACAAGGGGAAGGGAAAGCGGCCGCGTTGGTTCGGTCGGTGCCGGCGTCCCTCCTGCCCGCGTTTGGAGGGGTGGTCCCTCCTGGCCTCACGGGCACGCCCGGTGTCCACGGCCTTGAGGAGATGCAGCCGTTACCGCCCCGGCCCCGGGAGGGTCCCTGGAGCCGTTTCAGGCGCTGCGGTGGCAACTGCTCTGCCTCAGGGCAGCGGGTCCGGCGCCTTGTTCCCACTCTGGGGGTGCTGAGTGCCCGGCGGGCTCGGTTGGCAACGCTGGAGTGAGGCGGGAAGGTTCAGCTCCTCCGGTGCCCTGGGGACTGGCGCTGGCCCGCGGGTCTGGGGGCAGCGACTGAGGAGAAACGGACCCGACACAGAGAGGTGATGTGTGCATAGTGCAGGACATGTGACTTCCAACTATAGTACAGGATTATTTTGTTGTTATTATTTTTAAATGGTGGCAGTTTATTCTTTTAAGTGTTTTAATTTTAAAGAGTGATTTTTTTTTTTTTCAGATGAGAGGCCTTTTCTTCATTCTTAAAGGAAATGACAGGGAAAACTTTGCAGCAAGTATGTAGCAAAGTATTGGATTGTGGCCTTGGTGTAGCTAATTCAGAAATTCAGCTGTAACTGAAATTTGCTTTTTTCCCCTAGAGGAATTGCCAGGGGGATGATACCTAGGGAATTTGTAAACCTGATAAACTTTGGTAGACGTTGACTTAGAAAAAAGCTGAAAAAAATAATGGCAATATGTTACATTTACTAGTGACTTAAACTAATGAGCAGTGACATCTGTTTAAACAGCACCTTCGGGTCGGTTTTTGCCAAATACTGGAGTTTGGTGGGAGCAGAGATTAGCAAATCTCAATTGCAGACTTCTGACTATCGCATTTACTTGAATAAATGTTTTCATAAAATGGATTTTTGTGGCGAGACAGCCGTTCCTGAGAACAAGAGCATTTTGTAGATTGGTAAGGCAGATGTAACAGGGAAAGGGCTTGATTAAACAAGGAACTCCTGGCAGAGCTCCGAAGCAAAAAGGGGAGGTACAGGAGATAGAAGTGGAAACAGGCTACAAAGGAGGAATGTAGAAATAGTGCCCAGGCTCGTGGAGATGGTGTTAGGAAAGCCCAAAGCTAAGCTGGATGTGAAACTAGCAAGTGATGTCAACAGTGTGAGATGCTGTTTATCTGGAAAAGGATTCAGAAGGAAAATATGGTGCTGCTGCTGAGTGGGGCCAGTGCTTTAGTGACAGCAGACACAGATAAGGGTGAGACAGTCTGTGTCATCTTTGCCTCGAACTTCACCAGTAAGGTCTCCTAGGCCTTTTGCCACAGGGCAGTGTTCAGAGAGAGGAGGAGCTACACATTGTGGAAGGGGATTGAAGCAGGGGTTGTTTGCTGGACAAGTCCATGTCCCCAGGGACTGCATTCAAGGATGCTTAGAGCTGACAGTGTCAGGTGGGGGGGAACCCAACCTTAAATTGGTATTATGGTAGTAAATGAAATAAATTCTTGATGAACACAGTGCAGTGGAAGGAATTTTGTGCTACTGGTTCACATGCCTGGCTTTTATAGACATTGAAGGTAGCTGAAAAGGATATGTGAGTGAAAGTTCCTTTTAATCATCAGTGTCTGTGAAAAATGAAAGTATTGCTGAGTTTATTAAAAGAATGGGTTTGATAATAGCATTGCAATATAAATATTTCTTGGAAAAATATCTTCAGTTGTACATACACATGTCTCAGAAAGTAATAGAAATAGTTCAGAAACAGATGAAAACATGACCATATCTGAAAATGTAATGTAAGTGCATCCATTTAACTGGTAAGTGAGGATGAATATGATAATACATGTGTAGGCATGCAAAATGATAGCTGGCAAATAAAAGAAAAGAAAGGGGCTCTTACTTAATAAGTCTATTAAATTGGAAGACCATGTATTCTGTATAGTGCTCAATTAAGGCTGTATGTATTTGGCAGAAGACAATAGTATGCTCAAGAAATGAGAGAGACAAAAAATTCAACCCACTAATTAACTTTTTTTTTTTCTTCCCCCTCCCAGGGATTTAAAGCACTTAGGGTAGTCTGCACTGAGAGGTTGCTCCATGCTTGTTGGACTGCATGACCTTTAAAGGTCCCTTCCAACCCAGAGCATTCTATGATTCTTCATTGTAGGATTTTTAATATTACTTCAGGTACTTGGAGTTTTATTACATATGGCCTTGTCTGTCCATCATCAAGCAGTTTGTATACCATACTGAAGTGTCAGAGCCCTAAGTTGCTTTCAGGGCTAGGCTGATGGGTTAATGCTTACTTGAAAGAGGGTGCTCTTGATTTCCTGTCCCTACTCCACGAGTTGCCTGCACGTTCCCTTAAGTTACTGCTTTGTGCAAAGCCAGTTCTGCTCTGGGTTCAAGGATTGTAACGCAGCCCTCTTATCTCCCAGCTGCATTATCAAACTACTACACAAAAGGCAGTGTCATATCCCTTTTTCCTATTTCTTTTTTCCTAAACAACGTCTGACTTACATGCTGTACAAAGATCTGACTTCAACAAGGAATTCAAGGAGTGTTCTCGTGCAGAATAGCTATGGCATTGTTAAAGCACTCTACTGTTCTTGCTCCAAGGCTATCAAGTTGCTATATGTTAACTTCACCACCAGAGGAGCAGTTTATCAATGAAAACATGAATGAATGTAGTTGGATCTTTGGTTAATAAGCATCAAACCACTGTTCTGATCTGGAAAAGACCACTACCAAAAGCAATAATTTGCCTTTTGGACCAGGCCAGTTACTAATATTACCCTGGGTGACAGTTGTGTTATTGTCATCCAGTAAGGAGAGCATATTTATCAGTTTAATTTTTTTCAGATTATGCTGGTTTTAAGACAGCATGATGTGTTCATCTTTCCATTGAATATAGTTTACCTTCTTCAAACTAAGAAAAGCATCTATATGGAAGTTAAAAATAAATGAACTGAGCATACTTGAACTGTTTAATAAGCCCAGCTCCCTCTCTTCTCATGAGAAATTTGTGATAGGTTAATTATAACTGCAGTAGTCTATGATGTTATAATTTACCCTTGAAAACAGAGGAAGAATTGCTGCAGTCTCATACACAAAGGAATAAGCACAGCAAACTCCTGAAATTTGGATTTTAACTGTTCCTTTACGATAGATGTCTTTAAAAAGCTAGAGCTAGAAATAAATCTGGGAAGTGTTGCCTTCAGAAAGACAAAAATGCAATTTGTATGCTTACACTTGTTCTCTAAATACCACAGACATCCTGAATTGACTGCTACTGACTGCTGAGGCCACCTGTTCCTCATGTGCACAAGTATATATTCCTAGAAGAAGCCTCAGAAGAGGCTTTTTTTAACAGGGAATTGTTCCAAATTTCTAAAATTAATGTTTTAACTCTACTGTTTTCATTCAACAGAGGGTTTAGCAGAGTCCCAGTTTAAGATTATATGGTATTGAAACTTGGAAGGCATGTTCACAGAACAAAGCAATGGGAGAGATAACCTACCCACAGTGCTCAGGAGCAGGCTGAAAATCAGTCAGAGGTAGATGCATAAAAAAAAGAGGGTATGTGCTTTCCACATGCATTGAATTCACTTTTTGTAAACATCAGAGAGAGACTGAGTTTTCTGAATGGGGCTTGTACTGCAGTCTCTGCTTGATCAGTGAAAAAGTGGAATAACTGGCGTGTAGTACTTACTAGCAGAAGTTCTGTGACCACCAGAAAATGATTTGACAAGTAGCAAAGATTAAGGAATAGAGAGAAGGCTCTTGAAGAGGATTCTTAACTCTCTGCTGGGTCCATTGATAAAATCCCTATGAAGTCTACTGTATGTCAGACTCCTTGATGATCTCAGTCAAGTGATTCTCTGGTGTCTCGTGAAAGCTCAGCATGAGATAAAGGTTCCTGGAGACTTGTAGGCGAGTGTTGAGGGAGCAGGCTGCTACTGCTGGTGTGCTGGCCAGAGGTAAAAGTTCACTGCCTTGAATATCAAAAGGAATTCAGCAGACAAAACCTTGGAAGCTCCATCTGAAAAAAACTGTCCAGGCAGTGCTTTTGAGCAGAACTAATGAAAGGCTTTTCAAGAATGTCTTCTAGATTACTGCATAAAAAAAATAAAAAATCATCCTGATGTGTTTCAAATGAGATTTAAAGGGATTATTAATGGTGTGACTTCTCATCCATTTTGGATAGGAGCAGGAAAATTCCCTCCCCGTGTTATTTCTTAAATTATTATTATTGTTAATTACTGATTATGTTAGAGAGCTATCTCTCTTTGTAGGGACAGTTTCTGATGTAAAAGCAGTTCGTTGGAGCTTTTGTTAAAGGAATTAACAGAGAAGGCTCCAGAGTGCAGAAATGTATTGCTATGAAGGAAACATTTTTAAAAATTTGTTCTAACCTTTTCCTCATTTTCTTCCATTTACATCTCAGAGCTCTGGACAGTCATTACTTGACATGAAAACCTAGGCTGTCACAAGGGCAAATCACAGCCTGAGTTAGAAATGTTCTCACCGTTTCAGCTAAATTTAGAAATGGACAATTTTTACTTTTTTTTTTCATATTTTATATATATGAAGTCATGTACTAGCTTTATCTCTTATATTGCACGTTACAGCGAGCTTGTTCTTTTCAGAAGTTTCAAAAGCTAATTTTTCTGCAAGTAAGAGATTTTTCTTTCTTATTCTTAAGTGAGCAATGAGAACACTATTTGCACGTACAGTGATTTCTAAGGAGAATGGCTGTGATTGCTTTTCTTCACATTTACATGTCTTTTGCATGCTTCTCAGTATTCTGTATGTAAGGAATGTCAAGAGTCTGGAATATTTGTTCTGTTTCTGTAAGTATGGTGAGTTTAGCATCTGAAGATCAGATAATGCCAAAGAAAAACTTTGACATATTTCAGCTACGAAGCCAAATTCAAGTTCTGTAGCTCTGAGGTTCACAGTCAGCCATCTTCTAATGATGGTAATTAATTCATATCTCATCCTTGCTGTGATTTAATATAATTTCTTTACACACACACACACACACAAAATCCTCGGTGAGATCGTTAGCTGCATGCTGTTTGAATTATGCTCCATACGAATGAAGTTGTCACAGTTTTTCTTTTCTGTATTTCTATTTCCCTTCCTCCAAAGACACTACTATGGCTGCTACAGTGAACTTGGAGCTTGATCCTATTTTTCTGAAAGCCCTTGGCTTCTTGCACTCGAAGAGTAAGGATTCTGCTGAAAAGCTGAAAGCACTTCTTGATGAGTCCTTGGCCAGAGGAACTGACTCGAGCTATCGTCCATCTCAGAAGGTATTGGTATTAGAAAACATGAGTCATTTTTCTATGCCTTTTTGAAGCTCCTGCTAGTTCTATTTCATCTTTTATAGCTGAAAAGTTAAAAGAGAATCAGAAATTAAAGAAAAATAAGAAGTAGTTATGGAATGTTCATCATTCCCCTTTTATGCAACATAATCCATTCAATAAATTGATAGTAATGGGGGGGGGAATAAATAAATCTCTTTACCTACTTTGTGTACCAAGACCTACAAGAGAGATATTCAACAGTATAATCCAAGTGTCGTGACTGTGATAGTACTTTTTATATTTACTTTTATATTTATATTTGCCATTTTTGTTTGTAAGCTATCATACATGCTATCTGAAGTTGACCCCAAATGATGTATTTCTTCAGCTACAATTGGAGCTAGAAGATCTTTAAAGTGCAGATTATTTTTGCCACTTGTAAATATGAAACAAAACAATCTATTTACTGATAAAGCTGGATCTCTTTCCTTGCAATTCTGTTGATGAAGTCATATAAGAATGAAAACCACCAAATGGTTCAAAGCAGAAATTATTTGCAGGCTGAAACCATTGCCATCCAACGGACAAACATTATTTTTCATCTACTTAAAAATCACTAAACACCTGCTAGAGAGAATATTTGAATCTGAGATGAGTGTATGGAAATAACCAAGTGGGGAGGGACATCCACATATTGTTATGTATTGCCATATGGATAATGAGGTGGTGCTCTCCCCTAGGATACCTAGAAGTCAGCCTGGTGTGTTCTAATGGTGGTCTGTATGCTGATACATTAGTAATATTTCATTTCTATGTGTACATGGTTCTGAATAACTAAAAGGTACCATTACTGCTACAGCAGACATCATGCTTGCACCGTGTGGTCTAACTCCATTTTATTCCAGTTGTTAACTCCCTGAAACCTAGACTGCAGTTCCCTCAGGTGCAGAGCCCAAGGCAGCATTGGCTTGTGGTTTAAAGAGGAAGCAGGGAGCTGAATAATAGTGCAAAGAGGCTTGGGAAGCAGATTCTAATAGCAGCTCTGTTGGTAGTCACTTACCCTCAGGTGAGACTGAGGCTCAGGCCAGAGGAAGGAATCTTTTGTTCCCTCTTCAGTGTGTCTCCAGTATCAGCTGGACTGCAGAGCTTAGGAATGGAAAAAACTACAGGAATTCCCTTCCTTGCACTCTCGGGCTGCAGGATTAATTTATGATTGACTGTGAGGTCCAAGAACAGAGTAAGGAGGACAGGATTACCATGGTCAGGTAGCTGAGGAAATCCATTTCTGACTCTGGATGCAACAGGAAGTCAGCGAACATGGGAGGGGACTTAAGCTCAGGGCCTGTCCCAGTGTACAGCAGAGACTTACTCCCTTCTTACCAAGCTGGGGGGTGCCTTGCTCATGCCCACTGATGCAATTAATCACTCATTTACAAGACTTGCTTGCTTCTTACCCATTGCTGACACTCAGTGCGTCATAAGAACTACTGATTTGTGTAGAGGTCTTAATTTATTAATCTGATAGGTGGATGTGGACTGAGATTAAGCGGAGGTCAATATTTTTCTCTGAGGGAATGAAGTATTGATGTCTGGTGACATCAGATGTCAACTTATGTTTTCAGTTCATATTGAATTTTGTCCTCAGAACTACCTGAATTTGTGTTATGTCTTTGAATTTTAAAAGCAGAAAAGTTTTCCTTTTTAATTAACTTTCCAAAGAGGATCTGTCTTTGGAAAAAGAGCACATGTTCTTCTGGAAGGTGAGTGATAAGAAGAGGTTTTAGTAATTGGTTGCATCTAAAACACATTAATAGTCAATCTGGTATGAAAACATTTAAGAAATGTTTCTTAAAAGTGTATGTGAAGTTGAGCAATGCTGTATGACATATTGTTTGCCTATCCTGTTACCTAATTGCAAACTAGGCAGTAACTCAGGTGTAGGGATTGTTTTCAATTTTTCTTTCTGTTTTTAGGAAGTAGAGCAACCAAAAGTATCTGTTACCAAACCTATTTCAAATAAGCAAGAGCCTAAAGCTGCTTCTAATTTGCCTTCTGGCAACAACAATGGCAAGCCTACTGTATCAGAAAAGGTGAAAAAAGAAACGGAAAAGAGATCTGACAAAGTAAGTATTTTTTGTGCTCGAATGAAATAACTGGGTTAATAAACTTGAAGGTGTTTTAAACAAAAGCTCTCCTTTTTAACCTGTGTAAGTCAACCCAGCTAATAGTGCACATCCCCTGAGCTGTATTATCAAATAATATTGCCATTTATGCAATCCAACAGAAGTTGTTATGATTATTCTGTGTTTTCCCTGCTTATTGCATGGGGGTTGGACTAACTGACCTTTAAAGGTCCCTTCCCACCCAAGCCATTCTATGAGCCTATGTTTTAAATATCCTGATAATAAGAGGTTGCTGAAACGTGGAATTCCCAAAGTTTCTGCAAGGATTTTGAGGTGAAATACAAAAAGTGGACTTTGAGCTTCTAGTTCATAAATATTTTGAAGAAAATATGTATCAAAGGAAAATATGGGGGGTGTGTGTGTGTAAAGTACACCTTCTTATACTGGTAACCTAATTGTTCCAGTCATTTTCTCATCTTAATAATATTAATTAGCTTTTTGCATTTTCACATTCTGCGTATCACAGGTAAAAGGGGACACCACTGAAGGAGCTGATACAACAAAGAAGCCCAGACTAGAGAAGCAAGAGGCTCGTTCCTCTCCTATTACAGTTCAGACAAGCAAGGATTTATCCATGCCTGATTTATCTAGCTTTGAGGAGACCAGTGCTGATGACTTTGCTATGGAGATGGGATTAGCCTGTGTTGTTTGCAGGTGAGTCAACACTGCTTCATTGCAATTGTGTGGTTACCTTTTTTTTTTTATGATCATGTACTAGTGAATTAATGCTTTTTTGCAGTTTTTATTCTGGAAATTGCTTAATCACGTATCCAAAATTAATAATAAATTTAAGCAGCCTTCATGAATAAGAATGGTTTCTTGAAAATGAAACCTTTAATGAGAGAACCAATTTTTCTTCGGGAAAGGGCAAGTGAAAAAATAATAAAACTAGACATGATGCAAACGTTATAACCAGTGTTTAACCTGGCTGCTGAAGGTGTTACCTGTAGCTAACTGTGGTCACAAATTCACAGTGCTCTTGTAAAAGATGCATCTATCCTGGCTACCTAAAATAGCTCTCATTAAGCTGATGCTGGAGGGAGGATGAAGCACAGCAGGGAAAGAAACAACCCATTAGTGAGGGGCTGGAGACAATCACCCAGTGCTCAGAATTTGTTTTCATTTTATAAGAAACCTGCTGGAGTTGATGTCATGTGGCTCTCTATCTCCAGCTCATGCTGGACAGGATGTTTTTCAGGGTACTAGTGCTTCAGACTGTTTGAATCCAACACATTGGTTAGATGGTGTTCCACCAGTTACTGCTCAGCTTTAAACGTCTGGCCTTTTTTGGGGTTAGCCATCCTGAGATGAAATAACATCCCACTACATATGAAATACAAAAGCAGTGGATACTCTGTAAAATGTTTAGAAAATGACATCTTTTAATAACTTAATGCATTACTCAGTAATTGTGAATGAAAACATCACGTCCAATCGCAGAGCAGGTGTGGTTCGTAGCCAAAGGGCTTACATTTATATTGCTGAAGAAGACAAGTTAACCAGAACCAAGCTGTGGGTTCACAAATGCAAAAGAGTGCATTTGATCATAACTGTTCCTTTTTTATAGGTGTAAAAACTAGAGACATTAAATGTTTCTTCCATATTTGCCATGTGTCAAATGTATTTTCATAGGGATTGGGGGTATTGAGCATTGAAGCTTGTGGTGTTTTTCTTCTTCTGTAATACCAAGTTAGGCATAAGGAGCAACTATTAAAATAACCTGATTCTCTCCAATACCTGCAGATCTTAGAAAAACAAGACTCAGTAGTTCTATGACTCCTCAATTATAAAAAAAAAAAATACTACATGTAGTTTGGAGATGATAATGAACTGTCTCTCAAAGGCTGAGGGGGGGACACAAGTCTTTTTAAAAGCCTGGGTTTGAAAGAACATTTTTATTAATACTTTTTTGTTTTTCTGAAGGTAAAAATCATGAGTTTTCTTTCTCAGTTAATATGTCATTTAAAAATAACTCCAGCTTAACTTGTTTCTGGGCATGAAGAGTTCATGGTTTCTTTTTTTTAATCAGTCTGCAGTTTTAAAATAGAGTCTCCTTCCTTGAGACATGGGGTTGAAACACCACTGCTTTGTTCTGACCCAGTTTATTTAGGAGTAAGAAACAAACAAAACAGCTTTTGAAATATCCTGCATCTGAAATAATGGGGCCTGCAATTTCAGAAAGGTTTCTCCCTCTGTTTTTAAATAGCCCTTTTAAAAGAGAAATATTTCGTAGATGTTGTAATATCTATATAGACAAAACCTTCAGACTTCATTTTCCTGTTATATAAAGAAATAAGGTATTACCTTTCCCCACCCACCTACAAATAGAGTTTCCATGGTTACCTGGGTACCTGCTCCTTGGGGATATGAGCAAAAGCAGCTTAACAATTAAATAGCCTGATTTGTCATCTGAAAGAAGAAATCATTAGGAAAATGGTATTTGGCTAACTCTCAGACATACTCCCAGTCATGTGTATATCACTAATTTGTCATTTATACAGCATGATTACTTTCACCAGAGGCCCACAGAAAATTAAGTCCTCGTAACCAGCCTGCACATTTGCTTCAAGGCAGAACTGCACAGTTAATCCTTCCTAGCCCATCTTTCCAGGATTCTGGCATTATCTCAAATTACAAGTGTCTGTTTGTGTAGTAGGGACCGAAAGGATGGCTAATAAAACATCTCTAAACTAGTATACTGCTTGGTTGATGAGGCTTTTAAATCCTGTAGCAGAAAGCACTTTTAGAGGCTTGTTATTGAGAAATTATTTGTTCTTGAACTGTATTGCTCTACAGCTTAGAGCAAAATTATCCAAATGTAGACTAGTCCTTCATGCTGACGTAGTGAAGCCATAACTGCTATACAGTGAGGTATCCATAAACTGCCCAGGTGAAGCAAAGCAGGTGAGACAAACATTTCTAATACAAAAATCAAACAGGGAAGTCAAAAGTGTCATATGCACATGTTTGATAGCATAGAAGTTTCATATTTTCTTGAAAGAAATTGTCTTTAACAAAAGAAAAAAAAGAATAATCTAAAATATTTGTTAGTAAGAATTCATACAGGAGGAACAGGAATACATTTCATTTGCCACAGGTAGAAATAACATGTGAAAGCAAAAATAGTCCTTTTTCTGTGGTTTTTTTTTCTTAAACCTTGCCACAATTGAATAATCCTTTAAGTGCTTTCTCCCGTAATCTGTTCTTAACTATTTGCTCTGCAGGCAAATGACAGTTATTTCTGGGAATCAACTCGTGGAGTGTCAAGAGTGCCATAATCTCTACCACCAGGATTGCCATAAACCTCAGGTGACAGACAAGGAAGTGAACGATCCTCGACTGGTGTGGTATTGTGCCCGCTGTACCAGGCAGATGAAGAGAATGGTAGGAGTCAGGCTTTTTTTCTGTCTCACGAGCACTGTTTGAATACACCAGGCTATTGCCAGTGCGTTGAGAGTATTTCATGGGTTGCAGAAATCTTGGGAAGCATGTTGGGAGAACCATTTTTCTCAGCAGCGCTTCCCTTGCCACAGCTGTGTTTTTTAATGTAGCGTGTCAAAGAGTACTCTGTAATGTGCTGCTTAAACAAAGCTTTTTTAAAAGCTGAAGTTGACTGAAGAAGAGTGAAATAGGATTATTTCCTACTCTGTAAGCAGCAGCTGAAAACTTAGTTTGTTTCAGGTGATACTAAATTTTTACTGTGTGTTTGCCAAATAGCCCTACAGTTTTAGTTTTCTTCTCAGCTTTGGACATGAATGATTGTTTTTCTGCAAGACAGACTACAAATTTCAGTCGAGATCTTAAGTGTTGAGTGTTCTCAGGTTCAACAATAAGCTAAGGCTCAACAATAAGCACATTCCAGGAAAAAAAATCCCTTTATTTTGATTGATCTGCCTGTTAATTTCATGACTAAACAGAGAAATTGTTCCTAATCGCACAGGAATTCACTCATCTCAGTATGAGAAGCAAACATCAGAGTAAGAAACCATCCCCTATTACCTGATTTCTCAGGCACCGTTAAACTTGCAATTGTAAAGGCTAGATGGCAAGCTGATAATGCTCATGTTTTCTGTTAACAGCCAAAACAGTCCATGTAATAGGAGCCATAACTAGTTGGGTTTTTTTGTTTGTTTTCCTATCGCTTATCCAGGCTCAGAAGACACAAAAACCACCTCAAAAACCAGCTCCTGCGGTGGTTTCAGTTGCACCAGCTGTGAAGGATCCACTAGTCAAGAAGCCAGAAATTAAGTTAAAACCTGAGACTCCACCAACTTTTCTAGCATTCAAGAGAACAGAAGTTAAGGTATGGTAATTGAAATTTTCCAGCAGGAGAGTTTACATTTCACTGCATAATCACTTTTTCAATTAGACCAGTCTTTTCTCACATGAATGAAAACAGTCTGATACACTCAGAAAATCCTGAGGAAAATCCTCAATTCCATTATAAATCCCTAAAGCATCTAGGTCTTGATTTTATTTTATTTTTTTAATGTTACAAGGGAGAGGACATAATTTACTCTACAGACTTTTTTTTCAGTGACACTTTACACAAGTAGAAATCCTCATCAATGTGCACTTGCAGCCCAGAAAGCCAATTGCATCCTCAACTGCATCAAAAGAAGTGCAGTGACTTTTTGTTTGTTTAAAATTCTATCTGTGGTACAGGCTGCTAAGAACCAAGAGGAGGGAAGGGAAGCAAAAAGTTTAGACAGTGCTACTTTGACCAGAAGGCTGTGGCAAATGCAATACTTAATGGTTCACTCCCTGATTTTTGTCTTGAGTGTTTGTCATCTTGTTAAAAAGTGACACCAGGTAATGACAGTAAACAATAAAAGGTGGTGGCTTGCCTCCCTTTTTTTTTTATACTTGACAAATTTGGTCTTGTAGTTCCTTCAGTTAAAGCATCTTTCAGAGTTTGTGGGGATTGCAGTGCCCTGTGACAGCCTGACTGGCTATGTGGAGCAAAGGAGAGGAAAGGTAATAGTGGTTTTATGCAGTGGGGCAATTAAAAGTTTGGTGCACCTAGCATCCTTTCCTTTTCTTGTTCATACTTCTAACTGTAGTGACTAGTGATGAAATATTGTCCACTGGGTGTTCCTGGGGAAAAAACTGAAGCAGAGGCTTGATTTATTCCTGCTGTGAGGTGTTACACAAATAGATGCTACTATAATAAAAATGCTTTATTTATTTTAGACCTCAGCAGCAATTTCAGGAAACTCAGCCAGTACAAGTGTTTCCTCTTCAGCAACCAGTGGCCTTACAGGATGGGCTGCTTTTGCAGCCAAAACCTCTTCTGCCAACCCCTCAACTACCAAACTGGGATCGACGGCACAGAGCACCGGTGGAAAACCTGCAGCTTCCTCAAACAACCAGAAACCTGTGGGTTTATCCGGGTTGGCGACTTCCAAAACAGGACTAGGGTCAAAACTGGCATCTGCCAACAACAGTGCAAACCCCGTTCAGCTGAAGCCTCCTCCACCTCTGACCTTGGGGAAAACCACCCTTAGCCGTTCGGTGAGCAGCGACAACGTCAGCAAAGTGGGTCTCCCCAGTCCCAGCAGCGCTGCGCCGAGCACCAGCAGCCAGGTGAGCGGTGGGAACGGCAACAGTGGGACCACAGGTAACAGTGGGGGCAGCACCAGCAAGGCCACGGCAGACACTGGGAATCAGTCAGCCTCCCTGAAAGGGCCAACTTCTCAGGAATCTCAGCTCAATGCTATGAAAAGGTTACAAATGGTCAAGAAGAAGGCTGCTCAAAAGAAACTCAAGAAGTAGTATTGGCTGCTCGTTGATCTTGGTGGCTGGGGTTTTTTTTGTGTTTTTCTTAAAGGAAATCCCCCAGTTACTGGACTGAAGCAGTCATTGAATCAGGGAAGCCCCAAACCCATGTTATACAGGAGGTCAAACTTTGAAAATCAAGTGTTCCTTCCAACTTTGCAAATCTTTGAAGTGAATGTGTTGGAGGAATCCACTACTACGTGCTCCTAGTTTTTAGCTCAACGGACTGAAACTTGAAATGGTAAGAGTTGGGTATTTTGAAGTATAAAAAAAAAAAAAAAAGATTTATGTGGACACTTAATAAATTGAACATACTGAAACTGTCATTCTTAAACGTTATTAATAAAAGTAGTTTTCATCTGGGAAACCATTGCTGCTTTTCTTTCACCCCCTTTTCCAATACTTAATTGCCTCAGTTGTTGAGAGTTGCCTATATTGCACAGAGTGAATGTTTATCCCAAATTACACAGTTTCTTAGGGGAAAAAAATAGATTTTCTTTCAAACCATTTTAAATATTAACTGTTAAACAATATATGCTATTAAAAGTGAGAGTTTTAAGTGGCCTGTTTTGATTTTATACAGTGAGAAACTTCATGGGTCATTTTGTTGTAATTCTCTGAGGGAGAAGGAAAGAGCATTGGCAGAAGATGAATGGTCCCTTAACTGGAAAAAGAGTGGAAGAGAGCCAGTACAGTGTTTTCCAGCTTTCTGAATCTGTAGAGAACCTTAATAGTGTCCTGTTGAGTATCAATGGAAAATAGGTGGTAAGCAGAGTCTATTTAATTAAACACAATCTGATTGAACCTGCTTTTGACAATGGGAGAGAGGGGAAAAATAGAAGAAAATGAAGGGAGCTCTCTTCAGTGTCAGTAAGTTACTTCCTTTCTGGCATGCCTGAAACACAGAAGACTTGTTGATTACCTAAGTATTCCATGCTGTTTAGTATTGCTATGAAATTCATAAGCCTTGCATGTGTCAAAGTAGTATTGCCTGCCAATCTAGCTTGGAAAATGAAGCCTCTAGTCTCTTAACTGCTCTCCTATAGGCTGTGTGATTGTTATCTAAAATTACTGCTTTCTCATGCAAGGAAGGAGCAAAGGCAGAAATCTTTAGTAGTTGGTGACAGTGTTAGTCACTGTTCAACTCTTCAGATAAAACCCCTTTTCTATCCCTGTCAGCTGGTTTCCAAGGGTGAGGGGGGTGGGGGGAAGAGTTGTTTGTTGCTTTTTAAAAAATGCGTCTATTCCAGAGTTTTGAAATCAATTCAAAAAGCTTTCCCAGCAATTTCTGTAGGAGACAGAAACAAAAGTAGATACATAGGAGTGTATGTCTTCCTTCATGATACTCAAGGTAACAGATTCTGTATATTCTGAAAGTTCCATTTCTTTCCCCTTCCCCTCAGTGATTTGTATTTTAGAAGGAACACTCTGCTCAGACATGCCTTCTCAAATCTGCTGGAAGACTCTGTATTGGAGTTTACTAGCAAGTGTTGCAGAATTTCCTCTGACTGGATGTTGGCGTTGGATCTTTCAAGGCTTGTATGTAGATGGGTTTAAGCCTGGGGAGGAGGGAGGTTCTCTCTCCTCTCCAGACGCAGTTTGGAGAGAAGGGACAGGACATGTTGGGAGATTCAGAAAAGTCTTAAGCTTACAGAAGTTGATTCCAGTCTCCTGGCTGGTGGCATAGTGGGAAAAGACTGAAGCAGTTTCCATTAGCAAGCAGAAGGCATGTTTTCTTCCTCATTGTTAATCAGAAGAATGTTGCCTACACTATGAAGTAGTGTGAGGATAGTCTTTTAATTTCTGGAATGCTCCTCTGTGAAGTGTTCACTCTAGTAGTGGTAAAACCTGCTCCCCCAGGAAGGGTCAAGGTGCTAGCTGCCTCTCTCTTGCCTCTGAATCTGCCTATAGTTTTGCTTCAAGAGTTCAGGAGCTTACTTCAGGTACTACATGTAGGATGAACAAAGGCAGAAAAAAATGATCTTTGTTTTTCAATTGTGTTAACTAGTGCCATTTAAAATACTCTGACTCAAGTGTATCATGATGATTTACATCTGTAATTCTGGCATGTGCTGACTTTTAAGTTATCTCCTGTTCATTTAGAGTAAAATAACTTGTGCTGTGCCTTTCGTACATGCCCATCTTTTCCCTCCAGTAAGGCCAAGTGTAGCTAGACTTGCTGATATCAAGGTATTAGTGAAATCTGCAATAGAGCTGCAATTTGTATCAGCAAAAGACTTTCTTCTACTGCAACTTGCCCAGCTTCCTAAATGAAATATAAAGTCTCCTTCTGTTGGTATAAAAATGTCAGTTAGGATTGTGATCCTTTGAAGTTATTATACCAAGAAGGATTTATAGCACAGACCTGGTCTTTTAAATCAAGTGTTTATCTTGAATATGTAAGGTAGGCACTGCTGAAAAACAGAGTAGATTGAAGGGAACAGTTGCATTCTGCTTTGAAGTGATAGTTAGGGTGGAATTAACAACTGTATTCTCAGGAAAGGAGTCTGTTCTACAGGATTGGTTGACTGAACTTGCATGTCAGGTTGAGGAATCTAGTTGTAGGGCAGGAAGAAGGAAGGCCCTTCTGAATGTTGAGAAGCATACCTCATAGGTAGAAAAAATAACTGCAAAACAGCCCTGTGATTTTTCTATTCCCAAATCAAATTGCTCTGTAATTTACTATAAAAATGGCAACTTGACTTCCCTTATCCATTTTATAATTGGTTACTCAGGTTCCAGGAGTGTTCTTCCTGGTCAGACTAGGGGATGCTGGTGGCATCTGAGTCTAAGAGGAAAGATCTAACATCAAGTTCTGAAATTTATTTTACTAACACAAACTTTTATCTGTTGCAACTCATGGCAGACCTCTGTCTGGACACAGCAGTATATAGTAGACCTCAGAAGCAGCTAGAAAAGAACAGAATAAAGCTGACATTTGGAAACTTGAAGTGCAATTTGAAACCTGTGCAGTGTTTTGGTGGTGTTTGACAAGTTCTGGTGTATTGACAGATAAGTTGGGATGCATACTAAAAATGCAGCATTTTATCTGAAGCAACTATTTCCTCTGCTCATTTTGCAGTGATGCTTTTTATAGTTCACAAGAGAAGGTAGATCTTGGATAGCATATAAAGCTCTTTGCTTCCAGAAAGTGTCTTGTTCAAAAAAAAAATAAATAAAGAAGAACCGTATCTTTACAAAAATAGTTTTTTATTATTACAGTAACTTAATATTTTTCACCATTTCTGAACAAAAACTATTGTAAGAGGAATTATCAGTGATAGATCTACAGACACATTGCTGTTTCCTATTGCAGGTGTTAGGTCCACTTCACATAACTGCTTTTTTACAACCTTAAAATGACAGCAAAAGTATACTGTAGTGTTTGATAGAGGTGATTGCTCAGTGGAGCTTTCTAAGATGAAAAGTCAGAAGGCATAATTCTTCAATCTGTGTTTGCATTGGAAAGGTGAATCCTTACTTAAAGTCCACAAGCACTGTCCAAGCAGAGGGAAGATGGTGAAACACACAAGTGCCAGAGGTCAGAGTGGCTCTGCTGTTCAGTGGCTTGGACTTTTTCTAGGTTCCAGGTTACCAGTAGCAACACTTAAAATATTCCCTGCTCAGAGAAACAGTTCAGTTTGAGTGGACCCAGTCTTGGAAGTACTTGTACACACTAAACTGTCACAATGCTTCAAGTAAAATGCACATCTGAATAAATGCAAGATCAGTCCATTAAACTGCAGGCTGCCCCTGCTTCAATCCAAATAGTTTAGCTTTGTCATTAATAAGAATAAGACAATTCTTGGAATACTGTAACATTCTTTACATTAAAGAAACAGCTGCAGAACCATTGCATGTTCATAGGAACTTCTGGAGCCCTCATATAGCTCAGTTTCTAGTAACTGTGTCTGAGCAAGTCTAATATGAGTCGTTGCAAATCTCCTTAATGTAGTAAGGCTTTAGATTTGAAGGGTGTCTCTTCATTTTTTTGCAACTGTAGTTTGCATTGATCTGTTTTAAACAAACCCAAATGTTTGCAGTATATCTGTAATACTGAATGATAACAGCTAAAACTTTGAATTTCTGAAATTAAGAAAAGCAATCCACTTGGGTACCTAATACTAAGTACTTTTTCTGGATCCCAAGCTACAAAGCTATAAAAAAGTTACATAAATTATCCCAAAGTGTAAAACAACTTGCAGGTTCTGACCATGCACTGGGATCTCATATGGCTTCCTTGGTGTTCCCAAGTCCCACACAGGTTCAATGGAATTTACGTGGTGAGCTCCAGCAGCTTTCATCCTTCATTCCTTGCTGCTTTAGATACATAGTGAATAGTTTGGAGAGCAGCATTTGACTGCACTTTGAGACACCTTCACAGAGACTGATTGTTCATGAGGAATGTACCTAACAATCAAAATCAGAGCTCTCCCTGTGACTCAAGCTGAGTTGTCAGAGCTAAGACTTCAGAAATCCTTTTTCCTGACTCTTGCCCTTAATTGCACTGTCTGAAGTACAAAACTTCATCATTGTGCTTACATGACTGCATTCATTAAGCCTATTAAGTACAATTCAGTCATTTCTATAACTGTTTCAACTATTGCAAAGTCTAGATCATCAGATAAAACATTCTAAATGGTAAGACCTGCTTACAAATCTGCTTACAAAAGCTTCTTGTGTGCATCTTCCCCGTAATCTTAACACATAAGAGCCAAAGCAGTGAAAGCTTAGCAGGGAGAGGGTCTTTAATCCCGTCTTCTGAGCTGATACTCCCTCTCCAAAGCTTTATTTTCTTCATTTAAGTAAAGGCAAAGTGTTCTGTAATAACAGCTACGTCCATTAATGAATGAGAACCTTTTTTGCTTGCTCTGGAACCAGCAACATTTAAGTGCGTGAGGTGACGTAGTTAGACACATTATTTTGCCTGTTATTATGGCTCATGGGATTGCAGCAGTTCACAGAGTTTCATCTACCAGTTTCTGGATGTCCATCTCAGAGAACTCAAAGTTTCTCTGTCATATGATTTAATCCAGCACAGATTTCAGGTTCTCATCTCTGTCATCCACTGCATTCACCTTCCGAGCAAGCCTAGGAACTTTCTTCACCTTTTGGGGAAAATAATACAAAAATCTGGGACAGTAAAGCAAATGAAACTAGGTTCATTAGTGTAGCAAAGGTTGTTGTTTGTGTTTACTGCCCTAACTTTTCTCGTCCTTTCTTTGTTGTCAGGTTATTTCTTATGACATTTCAGTAAGGGGTTTGAATTGTTCCATCTTCATACCCCACACTTCAGCTATGGGAAGTAGAAACTTACACAAAACCTTTAGAACAATTTCTACAATTTCTGTATACAGCAACATACCCCCCCCTTAATTTTAATAGTGTTGTCATTTTATTGGTCAGTAATGAGTAATTAGGCAGCAATATAGAAAATACCTTTCAATGACAATGGTAATAGCAACAGGATGATGTTATATCACTGTTCGGTCCAGCTCAAGTGTAGGGCACCAGCCTGACCTAAGGATTGCTGTAGTCAGTGAACCTGAAGTACTACTTCACATTCAGATCCTTCCTTGGGATTTTTTGTTATTAAAATCTTAATAATTGTGCTCACAAGTCTAATAACAAAGGATTTATTTCACTATGCAGATCTTGCACTATAACGCAGTTACTGTGGAGATGAGAAATTTCAAACTTGGGGCACTTTCTTATTGCTACAAACTGTTTCCTACCATATGAAGTAGTTGTGTCATGCTTTTGAGAATTGTCACTTCCTTATTTTACAGTATCTGGTCCTTATGCCCCCCTCTTTGCCTCCTCCCATTTCCATATTGAACTGAACATAGCTTCTTCCCGGAGACCGGCCACCTTTGGTATGTTTTAAGTTGAAATGTTTCCTACAAAAATGAAACCCGTTTTCTTTTCCCACTCCAATAATCTCCACTGAGAAAAAGGATCATTACTAAAGTGGCTGAGCATAAAACCAGACAACCAAAAAGCTCAAGTTTTAAGACATTTCTGTGTTCATTGAAATAGCAGTTCAGGAACAATTCAACCTAATTACGGCATCCCTGAAGACTGAATTTTTTTCTTTTTCAAGGCTAATTCTCTTAATCTTGAATATTATTTGCTAAATATCATGGAAGAAAAATGTCATTTTAGTTGTGATTTGTACTTGTAGGTTGACTTTTGATGTAGGATGCTTTGACAGAAGAGAAAATTATGGGGTAATAGAAAAGCAAGCTCTTCAGGATGTTAATCAGAATCAGTCTTCCTGTTAAATGTTTCCTCAGGTCTTGACAAGGTGATGGCTTTTGGAGGATGGAGGTTCTCAGCATCATCTGTGTGCTGTACCAGATACTATGGCTTCTGTCAATCGCTTGTGAGTTTGCCTTGCTTGCTGCAAACCATAGTAGATGATTATTTTGTCTCCTTCAGAAAAACTGGCTCAATGGGCCTTTTGGTCCCTAAGCATATGTCATCTTCCCAAGATAATTAGATGGTACATACCCTTTCTGACCTTTTGCTTCTGCTAGCCACCATTCTTTATTGCCACTCAGGTCAGAAAAACGAAGTATCCTAACCTTCTGGTACTCCTGAAGACTGAGTTCCTGATCATTTCTTGCTTGAAATGCATAAACAGCATAGAAGGTCTGAAAAAGAAGAGCCAGAAAAACCAAAATCTGAATTGAGAAGCATAGCCTCATCTTACCCTGTCATTAGTATGAATTCTGTATGCAGCAAATATGTAACAACATAGATGAACCAGTATGGAACTACATGGTCTGCAGGTGCTGGACAGACTGCAGTGGACAGGGCTCAAATGAAAAGTAGAATTGAAGGATCTGGGGAATTCCAGATGGGAGGAACAAACCAGGCTTTGATATCTCATCACCTTACTACGCTAGTAAGGTTTTCAGCTCACACCAAGTGACCATGGATTAGACAGCCTTGGAGAATTCTCCAGCAAGGTTTCCTCAGGGAGAACCACCTCTCCAAAAGATCCTGTGCTCAAATGTGGCACGTGGGTCACTTCTGTGCCTTGCTGATCAGCATTGCCACAGCTTTTTTTGTGTCAACGGTAAGTGGAAAAATCCCCCAGGCTGAGCTGTTTTGCAGGTTCTTGCTCCGTATGCGAAGCTTGAAGCGTTGTACGTGGGGTGTGGCAATGCAATGGTGTGTTCTCTCTGAGACAGGGCTGCCATTCATGGTTTAACAGATTATCTTTTCCTACCTCGTAGCTATTTTGAAAAGGCAAAGAACTGAGGATAACGAATTCCCATATCATGCTGACAGATTAGTGCCAGTCTTTGCCAGTGTAAAAGGAAACCATTTAAATTATAAGCAGTATAATTCTAGATCTGAAATGGGAACAAGAAGACAGGCACAGTGTGTATCATACTTACATGCTGATCATCCATATCCTGAAAAGCATCAGTTCCTGTGCCATTAATTGTGGGATCTTCACTGAAGTGAAGAGATGAGTTGCTGTCAGTCTTCTTGTGCCCTGGACTATTATTTGTGCTGCTGTCAATAGAGGACCGTGAGGAGACAAAGAGGCTGATATTATCAAAGTCATCATCGCCAAAGCTGTTTTGTGCCACATCCTTCTGTGCTTTGGCTGGGTTGTAAGGCCTCAGGAAGGAAGAATACACATACCCTGTAAGTACTAGACACAAGAATAAAAAGAGAGAGAGTAAACAAACAGCAAAATCCTGCTAAAACCATTTCAAACCCAAACATTTTCTGCAGCTGTCTGTATGACAGAGGCAAACAGATGGGGCCAGAATGAAAAGAAATCAATATCCCAAAGGGAAGCTCTTATTAGGATGTTTGTGCACAGAACTTACTTCCTGTGTCAACAAGCCATCTGCTCGTACTTCCAAAGGGGTCTTTTTGCTCCACGACAGCCACCAGTTCTCCTTCATGTAAATCAATATCAAATTCCTGCGTGGCATTGCACTTGCGCTTGGCTTGGTATAGCAATTCTGTGCTGTACCTGGACAGCAGCTTGGACCTGTGGCCTTCTGTTTGCCGTGGGGTTTCGAGCTGGAAAGCAAAAAAAAAAAAATAAATTATTCACTGGGAATAATGCTTAGGCCATTTTTAGAGTGACAAGGATGCATAAAAAAAGTGGATGCTGCACGTGGCAACTGATCTTACATTTTTACGTGCAGAGCAAGGAGTTACTTGCACAACTCTCTGTAACCACATCTCCTTTGCATATGCAGCAAGGACCTGTCCAACTGCTGTATTAACAGGCGAGCAGTAAAGGGCACACTTTAAAGACATGTAGGAATTTTACTAATTAAAGACCTCTTAGCCTGTCCTCTGCTCTCAAGGAGCCAGTGTTCTGTATATGAATTGTCACTTGCTTCATAGTTTTTCTGTAGCAATGATCTTTGAATTCTTGTGTAATATGACAAAAAAACCCCAAAACCATAGTCCAAAAATCAGCTGAGGTGTGCTAAGGCCATATAACAACTTGCATGATAAAGCATTAGGCAAAAAAAAAAGTATCAGTGGTACCAAAAAGGCCTGCTTTTTGTGTGAAATTACCTTGCTAAATGAGGGCAAGATTCTAATAACTGCTGGAATCATGCTCACTCAGAGTTTGTCAGAGGGCAGGGAGGGAAGTGCTGCACATCAGTGTGATCTTAACATGCCACAGAAGCAAGAGCACATGTACCTTACTGATGCTAAAAGAAATCCTACAGCTTCCTCAAGCTTCTCCTGTAGATCTGCACTTGAGTTCTTACTTTACTGTAAACTAGATGCCTAAAAGGTCTGGAAATGTCTGATAAGATTTGGAACCAGGGGGACACAGATTTCCTAGTGGGTTTTCTGAATCTTCTGCTGGGGGGGTTGTATGTGTGTAAACACCAGTACACATAACCACAGCTGAGGGTGAGGAACAAAAATGTTCTCAATTAGAAGACTAAGACACACTGTCAGAGAACAAAAGAAGTTTACATATACAGCTTTAGACTTAACATGTACTTAAAGACCTAAAGGTAATCAGAGGTAATTTCAAGTGGATTTTCAAGATAATAATATGAAAACAGAGTGAAAAATCTTCAGACATTACCAGTCAATGAAACAACTTCATTCCAACAACCTGATTCAGAGTGCCAGTGAAGAGACCAAGCCTAAACCTCTAGGTGGCATAAAAATGGACTTCTTTCAAAAGCTCTCAAAGAGGATGCTTCATACACAATTTGGATGTATGGTACTCACTGGAGAAGGGACAGGTTTCTTTTTTTCCAAGCTCAATTTCCTCTCAATAAAGGTTGCACTGCTGTTTTCTTTTACAAAATTCAGCTTGTGAACTTCCTCCATCAACTGATTCTGCACTTCACAGATGCTTGAGGAAGACAGCTGCAAACACAAAGGTGGGTTAGATCTCATGAAGGAGGTTTGAGAGAGCAGATTTGGTGTAGTGGGCTGAATGCTAGGAGTGGGGAAATCTGACAAGTTACCCTTATTTTCTGCAGAGCCCATCATGTGTCAGGTATGAGATGGGAAGAAAAGGAAGGTCCTTGTTTAAAGGAAGCCTCTAATGACTGCTATTAGATTTAAAAGGCATACTAATTTAAGTTAAATCATTAAAAATATTCCAGACACTGATGAAAATGAACAGCCTTTCACAAATGCTACTGAGCCACCTGCTTTCAGATGCAAATGTGCAGCTATGGGGGTGGGCAATGTGCTGCAAGGCTGGGAGTGCTTTACCCTCCAGCTGTGTGTTTGTGCAGCTGGCTGCTGCCACCGGGTAAGCTGAAGCTCTGTCTGTGGCACTGGATAAGTGCTTTTGGTCTATGCCTAACCCAAAATGTATTTGCTGATGTAAACGGGGGGGGGGGGGGGGGGGGAGGGGATTTTTTAGGAGCAACAGCTCAGAAAAAACACAGCCTCAGAGAGGTACATATCGAAGGGGGGGGGTTCTCTGACG